>JAJIBD010016393.1:0-27594 GCA_021461705.1 Cryptotis parvus | reverse complement strand
TCCTTTAGGGGAAAAAGGGATTTTGAAATTAGTTGTAGCTTTCATTCTGTGCTCTCCCTCACCCCCTCCAGCCGCTTTCTTCATTCATAAATCTGCTTTGGAATGCTCCTTTCTTGACTCACAGCTGAATCCACAGTAAAAATCCCTCTTGCTCTGTGCCTCTTTCCAGTGATGTGACCTTCCTTTCCCCTTTCCAACCTCCTTCCATATCCCTCGATAAGGCCTAAACAGTTGTACAGTGAACTTAGCATTTATTTTTTCTCCATTAAAAAAAATTGTTGTTTTGGGGCCACACGCAGTGGTGCTCAGGGAATTACTCCTGGCGGGTCTCAGGGGACCATAGTGGGGCCGGGATCAGACCAGGTTGGCTGTGTATAAGGCAAACACCCTACCTGCTGTACTCTCAATCTGGCCCAGGTTTTTCTCCTTTTTCTTATTCAAGACCATTCTCTTTGTTTTTCCTTCTTAACAGTTGGAGTTGATTTGGCCATGTATGGAATTCCTTGCAGCCATAGAAATAACCTCTGCCTTCTTCCCAGTAACATTGGATAATTGGCAGGAAGACTTTTGACTGCCCAGTTTAGTCTCTAGGATTGTGGTCTTTATCTCAGTTCCCTGGACAAGGCCGGCATCAACAAGACAGGGCGTGAACTGCTCTGTCCTTTCCTTTCATGGACCTTCACACGCTCCATCTTATCTCTGTCCACTCACCACTTCACTTGCTTCTCTGGTCTATGCTCATGTTGCTTCTACTCTTTTACTGGACTGCGCTGAAAACTGGCCATGGAGGAACCAAGGAGACCATCTGCTCTTCTGGAGTGAATTCTCTTGAGGTACTCTTGGGCCCAGACTAACAAGAACCTTCCAGAAAAACAATTGTCTCACAGACATTTTCCACTAGGGTGAGGTGGACCTGGGCCCCCTACGGCTTCTGTGGTGTGCTATTACTGATGGGTTATCAGGAGAAGGGGGATTGAATAAGTTGAACAGAGGAGAGGGCTCTGGGCTTGCCAAATAAAAGAAAGGCAATTGATTTCTAAGGTGCAAGGGGAATTTGCAGATCTGGTTTTGGTTTCTTTAGCTGTTTGTTGCCCAAATTAAGCAAGGTGCATTTTTCTTCAGTGATCACAGATGGGCTGCAGAATTCTGACAGTCACAGCAACAATGAGAATTTTTAGGCAACTTAGGCTTGAGGGGTTGAGTTATTTTAACAAGACTTGGAAAGAAAGAGGCACTATTCTTTGTTTGTAATTGCAAAAGTATTTTCTTTTATTGTTCCCATTCTGGCGAGGAGTTTGCTTTTGTCACAGTAAATGGCCAGTTATTTCCCTTTGAGATGGTGTCGCTGCAGATTTCTGCTTCCGGGCTGCTGTCCCACCCTTAGGTGAAAAAGTTGGAGTGGAGAGTTACCCTGCCACGGAGCAATGAATTGCATTTTAATCATTTCATCCGAACTTTATTAAGGTATAAGAATCCCAAGTATAAAATAGGAATATTTTAGCATACAATGAAGTGTTTTGATATACATTATGGAATAATGACTATAGTCAAATGAATTATCATGTTCATCTCACCTAATTAACTACTTTTGTGTATCGAACACTATCAAGATCTACTTTATTATTATTATTTTTTTTTGCTTTTTGGGTCACACCCGGCGATGCTCAGGGGTTACTCCTGGCTCTGCACTCAGGAATTACTCCTGGCGGTGCTCGGGGGACCATATGGGATGCCGGAGATCAAACCCGGGCGGCACAGGCTGGTCACGTGCAAGGCAAACACTCTACCCGCTGGGCTATCGCTCCGGCCCCAAGATCTACTTTTTAAGCTAACTTCACATATATAATGTGGTTTTAACTCTTGTCATCAAATTGTACAATCCTACCAGGAATGATTCATGCATTGTCACTGGGTTTTGTATCCTTTCACTGAACCCATGGAAGGTCTGCCAACAGATGAATAGATATTTAAAAAAACTTAGCATATATATATTCACTATCTATCACTATCACTATCTTCCCGTTGATCATCTATTTGTTAGAGCGGGCACCAGTAATATCTCCATATGTCCTGTCTCATGCTAGTAGAACCCAAAGGCATCCACTTTGCTCTAGGAACATAGAGAGCCTCAAACCATTATATTAGGTCATGGAAATGACCTAATATAAATGTTACTGGTATTTGAGAGACTAGCAGACATGGGGCAGAGCTGCTACTGGCTCTCCCTGTGACCAGCCACTCACGAGGCGCCCAGGAGGGATGGTGGGTTCTAGCCCTGGCCCAGCATCCCAGCAGAGCCTCACAACAAGCCAGACGACCCCCCCACTCCATGAGGGCCTCCATTTTCCACATCCGGACTTCTCTCTCATCAGACCTCCACCCAGCAGACCAGCCTATCAGTTGCCTTGCTCACGCGGCCGCTTGGCCACGCGGTTCATCAATAAATGCTGGACTTAGAGATGCCTACAAGAGTATGCTACCTGCACGGCAGAGCCTGGCAAGCTACCCGTGTTGTATTTGATATATATGCCAAATACCAGTAACAATTATAGACCTCATTCTGGAATGAATTAAGGCTCTTTATGTTCCTGGAGCAAGCAGATGCCTTGGGCTCTACTAGCATGAGACAGGACATATGGAGATGTTACTGGGGCCCGCTCGAGCAAATCGATGATGAACGGGAAGACAGTGATACAGTGACAGTGATACTGGTATTTAGCATATCAAATACTACACTAACAGCTTGCCAGGCTTGCTGTGTGGGTGGCATACTCTTGTAGTCACCTCTAAATAAGGCATTTGCACGAGCCAGGCTGTGATAGTCTGGTCTGCTGGGTGGAGTTGTGACGCAGAGGGAAGTCCGGATGTGGAAAATGGCGGGCCCCATGGTGTAGGGGAGGGTGGTCTGGCTTGTTGTGAGGCTCTGCTGGGGTGGCAGGCCAGGGCTAGAACCCGCCATGCCTCCCGGGTGCCTCCACGAGCAGCTGGGCACAGGGAGAGCAAGGAGCAGCTCTGCCCCATAATATAATATATTACGCCCATAATATCCATAATATATATTATGCAATATTATTCCATCTTTAAGAAGCAGGAAATCTTGCTCTTTGTGACAACATGGATGGACATAGGGAATATTATTGCAAAGGAAATATACCAAAGGGAAACCAATACTCATGATCTCATTGACCTGCGGAAATACTCATGATCTCATTGACCTGTGGAGTCTGAAATTGTTAAACTCATCAGAGCCGCCAGAATGGTGGTTTCCAGGTCTGGTGGTGCAGGAGCTGGCATTGTCATTTAACTTGCCATTTCCATGTTAGCCTCTGCACCTCTGTAATTTGAGGTGGGTGGTCAGGTACCACTTATCTTGGGAAAACTAGTCAAGCATATACACTGGCATTGCCCTCCTATTTCTTATGCTAGAATCTTCTTCCACTGTCATCCTGGACAGAAGTCGTCCCCCCGCCCCAATCAGGGGATCCCTAAGTATACATGCTGAGGCTCATCAGGTACTTGCTTTCTCTCAGTAGGAACAGACAGCAGAGATCAGACATCTGAGAAAAGCCTCCAATGTGAAGAGCAGACTCTCTTAATAAAAGAAACTTTAGTGAAAACAAAACAACAAACAAACAAAAAACAAAGGAGATCTGAATGAAAGTGTTTGTGGGAAGAAAAGTAATACATTCCTCTGAGAGGAATGGTTGTATTTATAAAACAAGTTTGGGTCCCTGTAAACCAAAAGGAGTCTGGATTTTAAAAAAAAGGGCAGAGAATTACAAATGAAATAGTTGAAATAAAAAATTGAGGAGAAGCTTTGGAATATTAGCCCTGTGTACTTCTGGGATATGCCCCAAAAACAATTGGAGAAAAGAGAGTGGAGAGAGAGAGAGAGAGAGAGAGAGAGAGAGAGAGAGAGAGAGAGAGAGAGAGAGAACTGAGCTTCAGGCTGACAGCACCCCAGGCACCTAACACAACTCATGAAAGAAAAGCTACACTAAGGCCTGTAGCATTTCAATAATTCAAGCACATCAGCAATAAAGACAAAACTCAATGCTTTATGCAGAAGAATGAGAGTCCAGGCAGTGCTTCCAGTGATCCCTGTTTGATGCTGGAGATCAGACCCAGCGCCTCAACCATGCAAGGCAAGTGCTCTACTGCTGAGCCACGTCTTTGGCTCTGGAGGTGGCTGTGGATGTAGAGAAGACAAGGAAGTAAAATTTTGAAATTTTTCAAGGTTCTACAAGAAATGCTATTTTTTTCCAGGGGAGTGCCCTCCCCAGCAGTGCAGGGGCTTTGGGTCATTCCTGGTGGTATTTGACTGGTTATATGGCCTGGTGGCTCTGGCGCCATGGTTCTGCCATGCTGCTCGAGCTCAGGGGTGCTGGGGACCGCAAGGACTATTCCTGGTGGTGGTGGTGGTGGGCCATTTGTGTTGGGGGTCGAACTTGGGAACTTTGTGCATACTCCAGTCCTTTGAGCTATCTTCCCCAGCCCAGGAAAATGAGTTTTGATCATGTTCTATGCTCAGCCAAATGAGTATGGGAGGGTGGCAAACGGTTATGAGTACCTGGGAGTCAGGAAGCGTGTCTGTGCACCCCTTATGGGAGCCTTACCTTGCGGCAGCTGTCTCTGATGCTGCCCAAGGTGGAGTCAGGAACCAAGGGCTGCTGTGTAGGTGCTGCTGAGAAGCGAATCTCAGCAGATGCAGACAAGACACCAGATAAGAGCAAAACAAAAGAGAGTGCGGGTGAAGACTTGCCTTCCAAAATGTAGCTGCTTTTAGAGTAAATCAGCACTCAGTTAAGCATGGCAGAATTTACTACCAATCTTCAATACTCACCTTCAAGAGAAAATGACTATCTGGGGAAAATTATAAAACACATGAAATAAAATGCATCACAGTGCCATATTTTGTTAACTTTAATATCATTAATTATAAAATGTATCATCATTATTATTTATTATTACTATTTTTGTTTTGGGGCCACACCTGGCAGTTATCAGGGCTTACACCAGGTTCTGTGTTAGGTGCCAATCTTTGGTGGGGCTCAGGGAACCATATGAGAGATAGGGGTCTAACCTGTGTCAGTCACCTACCCACTGTACTATCTCTCCAACCACATCATTATTATTATTTATTTTTTGATGACAGCCAGCTGTACTCAGGGATCACTCTTGGTGTGATTGTGGGACTGTATGCAAGACCAGGAATCAAACCTGGTTCAGCCATGTGAAACCGTGTGAGGCAGGCACCTTATCTGAACCTTACCTATCGTGCTCTCTCCAGCTTCTCCTCTTCCTTGTACTCCTCCACCTCTTCCTCCTCCTCTTCCTCCTCCTTCTCCTCCCTTCCTCTTCCCCCACCCCCTCCTGCTCCCCACATCCCTTCTTAGCTTTGTACTCAGAGATCATTCCTGGCAATGCTTGAGGGACCATATGCAACCCTGGTACCCAACAAGGTCAGCAGTACTCAAGGCAGGAGTCTAACTCCTGCACTATCTTTCCAGTCCCTGAGGAATCTTAGGAATCTTTTTTTTTTTTTTTTTTTTTTTTGTGGAGGGAATGGAAGTGGGGTTGTTTTGGCCACACCCGGTAGTTATTCAGTGACTGTTCTTGACTCTGTGTTCAGGAGTGACCCCTAGTGGTACTAGAGGTTATAAGGTACTTGTTAGGATAAGAAATTCCAAAAACTGTTGTCTGACTGTCTGTCTGTCTGGCTGTCTGTCTGTCTGTGTGTCTAATTTAGTTTTATTCAAGGGGCCACACCTGGCATTACTCAGGGGCTACTCCAGCTTGTTAATAATGGATCACTCCTGGCAGGGTGCAGGGAACTGTATGTTACTAAGGATTGGACATGGGCCTCCTGCAGGCAAAGCGTGTACTCTAGTCCTTGTCTATTTAAAAAGTTAACTTGTAAGTTTTATGATATACCCACATTTCAAAGATGTTAGAAAGTTAAAAAGTGTTAATCACTAATGATTAACTTAGCCACAAACTATGACCTAAATTTACTGAGAGGATGAGGAGGGGAGAAAAGTGAGTGGGTATTTGTGTAAGAAACATAGATGCTAACTACTCATGTCCCCAAATAAAGTATGAAATAATAAAGTAACCCATTCTGGACATTAGTGTATATCTAGAATGGATGCATTAGAACGCTCACAGCACTATTCAGACATAGATGTTATCACATGCAGGAACAGCTGAAATAATGGGAAATGGTGGCCTCTGTGCATCACAGGATTGTGGGGTGAGATGGTTTTCAGAATTACTGCATTTAAAAATACACCCTTAGCTTAGAATGGCTATTTGACATATGCATGTTACTTTTTTTTGAAAATTGGAATCAAACTCAGTACTTATTCCTTTAATATTGATGCAGACACAAGGCAGACTTAAATGTCTTTATGCAGATTTTCTAAATATATTGAGAGAAATTGGCATAAATAATAGCAATTGCTGCTTTTAGCCACTGGAAGACAGTGGCTAGACTCCTGTAGAGGGAGAAGCATGAAAACATTTGTAAAGGCCTTTCTAACGTGGCATCTTAGCGGACAAGCCTGTTACAGGAAGAGGAAAGGGATACTGCGCTTGCTCCTCGGCAATTCTCAGTGGAACGCTAGGGCTTTCCAGCATTTGAATGCAAATCTTATTTATTTCTGAATGTTTTTTGGGAGTTCTACTGCCCAGCCTCTGTAACTAACCAAATATGCACTGGGATTATGCGTATTACTTTGATGTAAAGCTTTGGAGGTTAAACAGGAACTCAAAATCAGAGACCTGGAGACCCTAAATCTCTCTCTTTGGACTATCTTAGCCAGCCACAGATGAAGACATGGTCATTCTCCACTTAACTGGCCTCTCAGAGGGCTAGACGTTCCTCCCCACTCAGACACCTCCCTCTCTGGGCTCCCCTAAATGGAGGTGTGGTCAAGGACAGTCCAGAATTCTCTTACCTGTGCAAAAGTCATCAGTAACTTTTGTCACCGATAAGTCATTCTGTTTATTTCAACCCCAGTGACCCTTAAAACAGGTATAACGCTCCCCATTTCCATGTGTAGAAACTGAGGCTGGAGTGGCCACCCCTTTGCGTGCCTGTCTGACCCATTGGTGGGGAGCCAGATCCCTCTACCTGAAACCATGATATTCCTCCATATTTTAGAGGAAAGAGGAAGAGGAGAGGAAGCGAGGAGAGGAGCAGATCCGCCTACAGGAGGAGCAGAGGGCCAAGGAACTCTACTGGTCCCTGAAGCAGGCGCAACTGCAGAGCCACGCCAGTGAGAAGGAGGAGCAGGAGTGGGCCGAGCAGTGTAAGTGCAGCTTGCCTCTTGGGCATGGGGCCACAGTCTCTCCTTTCTTGCTTCTTTGCTCAGTCATCCTGCCAGTTCACTCGCTCAGTCCAGAAGCCTCGACCCTGGGTCCAGTCGCTTTACACTCTTGGGAAAGACCCAGCAGTCAGGGATCGGCTCGATAAGCAGACACACCTGTTGCGGAGATGCCTCCCCGGCAGAATAATCCCATTTTCACCAGGTGTGCAATAGTCTTTTGGCTCTGTGTTAAGCCTTAGGGATCCTGAGATACAGGAGCATGGAGACTTCCAGCACCCTGCAGGAGACAGACACCCAGGCTGTGAGAGAGACCTCCCACACGTTGTTGGAGCCCTGAGTGGCCATCCCAGTGGAGTTCTGGAAATAAGTGTTACTAAGTGGGGTTTGAGATTGGTAAAGGAGTTACAAAGAGGCTGAAGAGGGTTCTCGAACTGAAGGACATAGTGTGCAGGCGCTGCCGGCCACTGGAATGTGGTGTGCTTGGAGAGTTGGAGGGTGTGTGCGTGCGTGCGTGCGTGCGTGCGTGTGTGTGTGTGTGTGTGTGTGTGTGTGTAGTAGCTGTGAAGTTTGGAGAGTGCTAGAATGATGCCAGCTTAGATGGAAAAGGAATGGCAGGACAAGGAGCAAAGGGTGCATTTAAGTATTACTCAGGATGGGCTTTTAGTCAGGGGCAGCAAGGCAGGAAGATGTGGAAATGACAGCCTTCCAGGAAGATTTCACTCCCAGGTTCTCAGCAGCAGGCGGTACGGCATCTCTTTTGCCCCTGATTGTCCAATTTTTGCAATATAATTCATAGGGTTTTCTAAGAGTCAAGTATTTTAACAAAAGTATCACTTATAATATCTGAGCTCCAGAGTTTATTTATGTCTTCTCTTGATTTTTTCTTAGTCTGGTAGGGGGTTTGTCTATTTAAAAAATTTTTTTTATTATACCACCGTGAAGTTTTTCTATTTTGTTTATATATTCAAAAACTCAGGTGTAGTTTTATTGATCTTTATGCTGTATTCCTTTCTGCTCTCATCTTTATTTTATTTATATATTTATTTACTTTTAGTAACTTTGATCTTTGTTTCTTTTTCTAGTTCTTTGAGACAAGGTTAGGTTGTCTATGTGTTGCTTATCTTCCTATGTTTCCTTCCAGTAGGTAGTGACAATACAAAGGCTTAGCATGATTTTTGCTGTACCCCAGAAGCTTTGTACCATTTTTATATATCTTAAGGCATTAACAAAAATTTCCCTTTACTTTCTCCTTTAAACCACTGGCTGTTCAAGTTCTATTTTTTAAATTTGTGCCTATTTGTGAATTAACTTAATTATTTCTAGTTTTATGTTGTTATGGTGAGTGAAGACGCTTACTGTAATTTCAATTTTCTTAAACAAGTATTTTTTTTTGTGGTGTACATGTGATATATCCTAGAAAATGTTCCATGAAGATTGTTGCTGCATCATTGCTATTGAGTGGAATGTTTATCCATACCTGAGGTGTGTGTGTATGGAGGGGATTTCTGGCCCTTCAGCCACATAAGGCTAATGAAATTGTGTGTTCTAGCCCTGGTACATGACAGGATAGACTCATGTGCTTCTTGTTGGCTGCTTGAGGTCTGTCTGCCAATATTGTATGACTGTGAATGATGATATAAATATTCAAGTGGCCCTTAGCAGATAAAAGGTTCCCCACTCCTGGATGTGTAATCACGTTAAATGTTTCACGATTAATTTTCTGATAGGGTAATCAATTATTGAAAATGGCATGTTGGCACCCTTTATTGTTATTGCCTGTTTTTTCTTCAGATCTATTCATATTTGTTTTATATAGTTAGCTGCTCCTATGTTAGGTATGAATATATTTATGCTTTTTGTATCTATTGAATGAATTGTCACCTTTATTAGTACAGAGTGACCTTCTTGGCTTTCTTTTTTCTTCTTTTGGGTTATACCTGGCAATACTCAGTGGTTACTTCTGGCTCTGCATTCAGGAATTACTCCTAGCGGTGCTTGGGGGACCATATGGGAAGCCGGGGATCATAACTGGGTTAGCCCCATGTAAGGCAAATGCCCAACCTGTTATATTATCGCTCTGGCTCCCAGAGTGACCTTCTTTACTCTTGTTACCATCTTTGGGCTGATAGAAGTTCAACTACTTCTGCTGTCTTTTGTCTTCACTTGCATGGAACTTCCCTTTCTAGTCAAGAAGGGAGAACATTTGGAAACACCCTCTGGAGGAAATGGCCTGGAAAGACGGAGCTATCGTGGCAGCAACGAGCAGAAGCATGGCATTTGCCTACACAGCACATCATGGTGCCTGTTTCCTATAGTGCAGCCTCGGGTTCCAAGTGGGTAGTGATAAAAATGAAGCAAAAGAGGTGATGGGCAGAGTGAGGGGGCGGGGCACTAGAATACTCGCATTACATGTGCGAGGCCCTGAGTTCGATCCCTGGTACCAAAAAAGTAACAAGAATGAAAGAAGTGAACAAGAACCAGAGATAAGATTTAGACTGAAGTCAGGGAGTACATAGAAATCATGACTAACGTTGTATGGGGGAGAAGCTCCAGATCCGTCACTGCTGTGGTCTTGAGCCAGCCCCTCGGTGAGCCTCAGGTACAGACAAGGATGTGAGGTGACAGTACGATCTTGTTGCCCAAGGGCATGTGGAAGAGAAACCGCAGAATGGAAGACCATGCAACTCAGCATCTTCACCTGCATAACGGGGTTAGGTGAGGGGTGGCTGCTTGGGGAGGGTGGGATAAAGAGGAGGAAGCAAAAGTGTGCACCCACTGTGAAGGGCTGTCACTCAGGCCGTGTTTCCTCTCTGTTATGGGCTGGGCTGGTGGTTCATCTGGGATGGAGAGTGGAAATCATCTGGCCCAAGTACTGACTGATTGCTAATTAATGTACCGTGGGCAACTGAAAATGGAAAACCCCCAAAACACGGAGAAAAAATGTAATCATTCAGTTCCCATGATTTTGGTTCCTCATTTTATGCTTTCTTAAAGAGTGATGAGCTAAATCCAGGAGGCTGTCATTCAAATCCAGCAAAGCCATTCTGCACTCAATTAATTTAATATGAAAGATATAGTGGGCCATTAATCTACTAGGAAGCAGCCGTTTTTGATAAAACACCTAAATTAAATTCTCCAAGATAGAAAAAAAAGGGAATTGTTCCCTTTAGTATCACTTGAATACAGAGTTAGTTATCCAGTTCCGACAGAAAAGCAGGCTCTGGCTTCTGTGAATATATGAGGCAGAAATTCATTTAACGATTTACATTCACTTAATAACCATGAATCTGTAGTAGTATGGAGTTAGGAACTGTTCAGTTGCTCAGAGAGTCAGAGGTGAGTCAGCATGGATTGGTCGATGCTATTTTTTATAAATATGGGATCACTGTCATTATTATTGGTTTGTAGGGGGACTCTCAAGCGGTGCTCAGGGGACGAGAGACACTCATAGCAATAATCAGGCTGTGTGAGCTTGACAGCTCAATGCCTGGCCCAGTCTAAGGTGCTGCTTGGAACCTCGTTGTGCTTTAGGCCCCTTGCAGTGCTGATGACTGGTTTCAGGGCCTAGCATGTACATAGAATGTCTTACCCCCTGTACCTTTATTATTGTTGCTGTTTATAGAACCATAGCTTCAAGGGCTGAGTACATGTGGGTACCATCTGGGTACCAACTCCAGTTATAGTCAACCACGTGACCCATGCATGCAACATGTGCTCTTCCTGGTTCTGTTCCTGGCACCCCTGGTCCCCTGAGCACTGCCATCAGCAGCCCCCAGCACCTGTTAAGTCCCTGCCCACCTTTCTTTCCCACCCAATGGCTAGAAATGGAAGCAGTGGCTTACAGCTGTCACCAGACTTGCTGTTTATGCCTCCACCAGCTTTATGAACTTCCTGGTGTCCCAAAACCACCACTACAATCCTGTGCTCTGGTCACCTGGGCCCTGCAAGGCTGTTGTCAGAGCCCAGAGAGAAGAGACATGTGAGGCCTAGTCCTGAGGCCAGTCATAGGGCGTCTATTCTCTCTCTCTCCTGGAAGGGAGAACATTGCTCTGGAATCAGGCTCTTCTACCAGTGATTCTAAGATATTGTGTGCTTGGACAGATGAAATAGGCAGGGCTTGACGGTGGAGAGCATTAGAGCAGGGATGGGTCAGAGTCGAACTTGGGAGGGAAGGCTCAAGAAGAAGTTAGAGGAAAGCTTCCTGCCCCCTGCTCTGAGGGGGAATTGTGGCCTTTTTTTGGTTTGTTTATTTTCTGTGTTTTGTTTTTGGGCTGTGCCCAATTGTACTCTGGAGCTAGTGGTCCAGGATGTGCTTGGAAAGAGCATGTGTGGTCTGGGGATGGAGCTTAGGTTGGCCACGTGCTGGGCAAGTGCCTTAACAGCTGCGCTATCTACATTTCATTGTAAGGAGATGGAAGTCCAGTCAGGGGTGGTTCATCACTTGTCTGGGTCACATGGCTGGCTATAACTGGAGTTGGTACCCACACAGCCTGGCTCCAGATTCCAATGTTGGGATATCGGAAGAAAGGGTCAAGGTCAGAGGCCTCTTTAGGTAAAGCTTTCCCCAAATTCTTGTTTTTCAGTGTTTCTCTAAGTTTGATTTAACCTTCTCTGTAGCTCAGTGTGGCAGACATTCATGTCATTCTCATTTTGATAGAGATACAAGCTGAGACCTTCAGAGACTTTCTTAAGAAAGCTGGAGTGGGTTGCTGCAGAAGAGGTGGGGAGAAGGTGCCCTGTGCACTTTGTGGGACTGTAAATTGCTGTTGTCACTATAAAACAATGTGGACATTATTAAAAGGGAAACATATGCTGCCACATGATCCAGCAATTCCACTTCTGAGTTTATATCCCCAGTAGTGATATCAGGATCTTAAAGAGACACCTGCATTCCCACATTCACTGTATTCCTATGTGCATTAGTCACAATAGCCAGAGAGAGAAATAGCTCAAGTATCAATCAATAGGTGAATGGATATGATGTTATCTGTCTATCATCATCCATCCATCCATCCATCCATCCATCCATCCATCCATCCATCCATCCATCCATCCATCCATCCATCCATCCATCCATCCATCCATCCATCCATCCATCATGAAAATTACTTAGCCATGGGTAAAAAGGAAATCCTACCATTTGTAACGACATGTATTGAGGGCATCAAAGTGAGTGAAATAAGTCAGAAAGAGGAAAAAAGAAAGAACAAGTGATACCACTTGCATGAGGGCTCTAACCAAACTGAGAGTTTAGAAACAGAGTGAAACAGAGTTTTCAGAAAACAGAGGTGGCTCTTGGGGACTGGGATGTGTCTGGCAGATCTGGGAAGATGCCAAGCAAAGGATACTTACTTGCAATTGGTACGTGAATGAGTTCTGAAGATCTCACACACAGCATCATGATTATAGTTGGCGGTGATGTGAAATATACTTCAAAGCTGCTAACAAATAAGACTAAGTCTTATTTGTTATCACCACAACAAATAGATACTGGGCCACAGAGGTAGTCCAGTGGGTAAGACCTGCACGTGGCCAACCCTGGTTTGATCCCCAGCATTTCATTATGTTCTTCTGAGCACTGCCAGAAATGATCCATGAGTGCAGGGCCAGGTGTGACCCCCATTCCTCCAAGTTAAAATAAATGATAATTATGGGATGTGGCAGGTGTTAGCTATTACCATGGTGATAATCTTAATATAGTTTATAAATGTTTCCAATCAACATATTGTACATACCTTAATATACACAATGCTATATGTTGATTACATGAAATAAAACTGCAAAGAGAAAAATAAATAAAATCTAGTGTGAAATGCCCCTTGATCCCAAGTCTGGCTGACCCCATGTCTGTCTTTGGTGCAATTCTGGCTGGCTGGTAGGGTTGGCCAAGCAACCTCCTGGGGTGTGTGTCTGGAAGATCAGGGATGACACTTCCTGCTTGCAATGTCGGCAGCTTCCTTACCTCTGTATACCCTCAGTGCCATTGCCTGGCATTTCTGAGCTGCTGGACTGCCCATTCATCAAGGCTGGACTGAGCAGGTGAATGCAGCAGCAGAGAGCAGAGTTTGCAGATGGTGGGGAGTGTGGCAGAGGCTGAGCATAGACTAAGGGGAGGAGTGACCGATGGAATGCTGAGAAAAGGCCTTACCTGCCAGACAAGGGCTTTCCTTTATCTGGCTGTGAAGTCTTTGAAGGCTTTTGAGGAGGAGAATGGCAGGACTGGAACCAGGTTTATAGACCATATGGCAAATGGCAAATAAATAGCTTAGGGCCTACCTTCCTCCTGTTACCAGGCATTGCTGTCTCTCTGAGGTCACCGGTCTTGTAGGACCAAGCTCTGCTGTTTAGTTTTCAGTACTTACAACACTCTGGTCCCCAAACACACACACACACACACACACACACACAGAGTAACTCATGCATCACAGTACTTTTAGCACATGGAATTTATAGATGAGCTAACCAGGCACCCACAAGTTGGTGTTCCCCTAGCATGTTTCCTGCCTCTCCCTATAAAATGCCTATTGACCTTTTCTTGGCCTCTGCTTCTGTGCAGATTTCAAGGGCTACTGCTAGTCCCAAACCCCGACAACATGGTATCATCCTTGTTTGCACTGTGTTAGAGAGATGGATTTCTTGGATTTCCCCAGCTTGACTCTGAGTGCCTCCAGGGAAGCAAGATCTTATCTGTTGTCTGTGATTTCTAGATCCAGTTCAGGGCCCAGCACAGAGTTCATTTCTTTATGACGCAGTCATCCTGGAAGCATGTGTCATCTGCTTACCATGTTCTGTAATTAATGGGCTGGAGAGAATCTTCGAGAGACCTCTTGGAGCTCACAGCCGACTGAGCCCCTGTGTGTGTGACTCCCTACTGTAAGACCTTGTGTGGGGCACACTAAGATTTCAGGGACATTATGTTTTGAAAAGGCTCTCTGGCACCTAGCGAGGTAGAAACACTTTTAGGCCAGGGCTTTTGGCCTGTTCTCTTGCAAACACTGGCACACAAGCCTCTGATATTGGTCAGTGAAAGAGGAGGGATGGGTATTGGAACACTGTGGAACCAAAACTCTACATGAGCATCTTTCAATTGTATGTCTGGAATGGTGTGATAAAATTGGGGGATAATAAAATAAAAAAAATTAAAAAAAGGAATTAACAGGCTAGATTTTTCCCAGGATGGGAAGGTGACCTGTTTGGGTCAGAATAACGGCCGGTTCTTTGCAACTAGAACAAGATCAATGTCAGCGGTCAACTGGTTGGCTTTTAGGCAGAAAATGGCCTGATGAGATGCAATGAGATGATGCCAAATAGTCTGTTTTGAACCTTGTGTCTCCCTGGCTTTGTTCTGCATCTTCTCAGTTCCAGAACTTCCCTTGCAATTCAGGAGCAGCAACATATAGCTGCCTCCCCACTCTGCTGAGACAGGGCTGGTCTGAAGGGTGGGATAGGGGCTAAGAAAGGACCAGTCTGAAGGCTGGGCAGGGGACTTGGGGGTTTGGAGTTTTGCTCCATGTTGAATAAGAGGCATCTCCACTGTCCTCTCTCTGCTCTGTCAGTCCCACCATAGCTGTCAGGACCACAGGAAACCAGAGTGAGGGTAGAGCTAGGACCTCAGGTTCTCCAATAGCCTTAATGGAACATAAAGGTAAATCCTGACCTGCTTGGTCTCTGGGCTCATTTTCTCCATGATTGTCCAGAGAAGGAGGGCCTGGTTGGTCCCAGGGCTCCTTTGGCTCTCTGTGAGCACCTGGTTTGGAAAGGAAGGAAGTTTGAGACGCCGCCGTCTGCTGGGATGAGTGAGGTTTATGTATGGGATTGAGAGTCCCTCAACCCTGACTCCAGCCTAAATTGTCCTTAATTGTGATCAATCTACTCCTGAGCTGGCGCTCTGCACACAGTGATGTCCCTCTCTCTCTTCTGGGGTGGCCAGGCCAGCGTCCACAACAAGATCCTGGCAGGGAGGACATGGAGTTGGGGCTCAGCCCAGAGGAAGGTCCTTATGGGTGATGACGTGGTGTGTGCCACTGGGACCACTTTGACAAGTGTGCAGGCGGCGAGGCAGCGAGCCAGGTTTGAGTGGCTGGACTCAGGGCACTTCTCGGGAGAAACACATTTGCTGGAGGTATATTCCCACCCAGAGCAGGCTCCTGCGGGCACAGAGCCACAGCTTAGCCAGGTGACCCGAAACTATTTGAGTGGCTTTATTCATTCAGGGGAAGGTGGGCCCAGGGCTGGGTCTAGCCTGCTACAAGCCTCGAAGGTTCCGTGGGGTGAATGTGGGTGAGCTCTGGGACTCGGGATGGGGTGTGGGAAGTGCAGCACTGCTGGCCTGGCGGGCCCAGACTGTAGCCAGGAAACATTTTCTCTCTCCTCCTCTCTAGTGCGCCGCTCCAAGGAGGCTGACGAGGAGAGGAGCCGCCGAGCCCAGAGAGCCCGGGACGAATACGCGGACACTCGCTCCGCCATCCAGAAGGGCACTGTCGCGGGCCTCAGCTCCAGGTTCCAGGAGCTGGGACAGAGCCAGGAGCAGGAGGGGAGAGTCAGCCAGCACCCGCTGGGCACTGGACTGCTGTCTGCCCCGGCTGTGCCTGTTAGGTGGGTTTAGAGGACGTTGCATCCCTGAGTCCCAGGGCGTGGGAGGCAGCGGGAGGCCCTGAGGCTCTGCCTCTGGCCGGCTGTGACATTGATGACGGATCCTTTCCCTGGTTCCTCAGTGTGCCTGTCTGAGTAATAGGACCGGCAGCAGGTCAGAGAGGAGAGGGGTCTAAAATTTCTAACACCCCCAGGGGGCTGGGAGGCTTTCCCAGCCTCAAAGATTCGTTTCAGAAGCTTAAGCAACTGGGTTGCTTCTTCTCTCCAAAATGTGCCTCTGTAAAGACCCCTAGGACTTCTCATTTTAAGTCATGCTTTAACCTCCCGACTGCCACATCTGCAAAGCCCACACCCTGCGACCCTCACTGCCAGCAACTCTACTGGACTCCCCCTCTCCCTCCGTGTGTGAGGTGATGGGGGCACAGGTCTGGAGCTTTGGGCCAGATGCCTTCTTGGAGCGCCCTATCTGGGGTGGCACACCCAGCGGTGCTCAGGGCTCAGGGATCATCCTTGGTGGGGCTAGGGAGGACCATATGTGGTGCTGGGGTTTGAACCCGGGCCAGCTGTGTGCAAGGCAATTGCCCTACCCACTGTGCTATCGCTGATCTAGTGTCTATTTTCTTGAGAATAGAGTCTCTGCTTGGAAATGCCCTCAAGGGAATGAGGGCATTTCCTTGTTGTTATTTGTAATTTCCTCTTGCCTTCTAAGAAAAAAACGAGTCCTAGAAATCAGAAAATTCTTGGCCTCCATCCCCAGCTCAGTTATCTGGGGAGGGGGTCGGGGGGGAATGCAAGTGGCTGAAGAGGCTGAACACAGCAGGTTGAATGCTCCTTAATGGGAGGAATGGCCTCCGGGTTGCTGCAAATGGAGTATCCTGGAAGGCATATGCAGTAGTGAGCAAAGCTGGTTTCGGGTGGTGAAGGACAGTCTAGGGAGGCAGCAGTGGGGAAGAAGGGGCTTGTGAACAAACCAGATGGACAATGGCGGGGAGGTCAGGCAGGGGCCCCTCACCCTCTGCCTTCCAGAGGTGGTAGCTTTCCTCTCCCCTGCTGTGTACGTGAATGCACGTGGATTCCTTCCTGGGCAGGTGAAAATCACCAAGAAAACTCAGTGTGGGGCATGAGAGTGCCTGAGCCAAGCATGGAGGCAGGGGCAGGGCCCCTATGGAGGCAGCTTGTGGGGATAGGGGATGCTGTTTTCATCAATGAGCAAGACACAAGGGTGAATGCTAAAGGCTGGTACCTTGGCGGGTGACACCGGGTGGCACTGAGAAAGGGTCAGTCCCACTTGCCTGTCATTGCACACCTCTCCGTGGCTCAAGGGATTTGTTCTTCCGATGATGTATCCAGGGACTGGGGCATGTCCTGAGCTAGAGTGCTCGGGTTCATCACCTCCATGCACAAGGCCCTGAGTTTAATCCCCAGCGCCACATGGGCCTCTGAAAACTGCCATGCACTTCCCTGTGGCTCGGGCACCACTGGGTCTGAGAAGTGCCACATTGCCACCTGCATGGCTGAGGATTTCCTTGACCCCCTGAACCATCTCCCCCTGCCCCCTCTCTCCCACCCCAATGTGCTCTTCCTACATATTCTCCACACAGTAGTCGTTGCTGGGTGCCTGTTGGACTTTGGCTACTCTGGAACTCTTCCACGTGCTTTGTGGTCACACAGGAGGCTTCTCCTGGGCCTGGTATCTGCCTACAGTCAAGAGTCACCATTTGGACACAAAAGCAATACAAATCTTGGCTTCCTTGTGAGAAAACATCTGCACGTATCTCATTTCTTACTTCAAAATTGCTCCAGTTGTCCCTTCATTCTCGAGAACTCCATTCTCGGCATCCTCAACTCCTCACCAGACACTTCCCCAAAGCCTTCCTGGCAGCCCCGCCAGAGCTGTGCCCTCCCTCTCCTTCTCTCCTTTCCTTTGTCCTGTCACCCTCTTTGGAGGGGCTGCTCAGTCAATTGGGGAGCAAACTGAGCTCTTCTGCTGCCTCTCACTATCTGTAGTCCAGAGTCTGCCCTGCAAAAGCATGGAAGCTAGTGACAAAGGCAGCTGGCTGCCCCCTTACAGGGCTGAGGGGGAGAGCCAGTGTCGCCCAAGGGGTACTGGCAGGGGACAGGGAACACTCACAATTTGCTCCTGTTGCAGTCCCACCTTCCGTGGCTGGGGAGGGGGTGGAGTGCTGGCCATTTCAGAGGGGAAACAGGTCTCCCGCTTTCCCTCCAGAGCACCCCTCCTTTCCCTCTCTTTACTCCCACCCATGCGAGTTTTTTTCCAAATAAGTGATAACAGTTTTCTCTTGGGAAAGATAATAACTGCTGTTACATTATAATCTGCAAAGTGCCTTTGAGTCTCGGCTCGTTTTATCCTCTCCTTGGGCAGGCGTGGGCTTTGTGCTTGTTCTTCTCACTCTGGCCCTCCTCCCTCCCTCTCTTCCTGACTCTCGCCCTTCTCTCCCTCTCTCTTCCCGGCAGGGACGTGGGAGCGCCCACTGCGCCCCCTCTCAGAGATGTCATCGTCCGCTGGTTTAAGGAGGAGCAACTGCCACGCCAGGCGGGGTTCGAGAGGAGCACCAGATGCATCGCCCCTGGTTCCATGGTAGGACGGCCTGGTACATCCCACCTCTTAGCCGCTGTCTGGATTAGGGAGGAGGCCCTGGAGGGATGCTCTAATGGGGGGTGGAGGACTCAGCCCCCACGAAGTTCAGGCCTTCTCTCAGGTGAACCCTGAGAGAAGCAGAGACCCCCCCCCTGTTCTGCACAGAACCCCCTTGGTTTATTTAATGATTGGTTCAGTTTAAGGCACTGGTTGTGATTTCCTCAGGGCAGGTGCTGAAAGATGGAGTGTGACCTTTGTTCAGGTGCTTAGGGCATCAGGCCCAGCAGGATCCAGCCAGAGCCAGGGGATGGAAATGACTGAGGACTCAGGGTATGCGCTGGCCACCACTCCTGCCCACCGTCCTCACCTCCCAGTTTCCTTGGCCTTTGAGGGCTCCTCAGAGGCATCTACTGGGGGCTGACTAGGCCCACGAGTCTCAGCGGACACAGGCTGAGACTCGGTGGGCAGTCTTTCAAAATGGTTTGGTCCGAAGTGCAACTGAACACAGAATAGATCCTTATTGATGAGATGATGGAATTCCACCCCAAACACGGAGCAGGAGGGCTGGGCAGCCCTCAAAACTTTCTCGTTGCTTACAGATTAGAACAGCCTCAGAGAGGCAAGGGTGTTTTCATAAGCAAGAAACTTGCAAAATCAAGTTCAAGGCTTATGTACCTCAAGGCTCATGGCCCCTGTCCAATGACAGAAACTTGTAGAGGCCTCAGACAGGAAAACAGCATTGTGATTTCAGCAGGGACAGGGAAGGGAGAATATCAGACCCCTCTGTATCAGCTATTGCTACAGAACAAGTCACCCAACACTCTGGCGCTAAAGAAAGAAAAGCATTTACTAGTTATTTTGAGTTTCTGAATCAACTAGGTAGTTCAACTGGGCAAGGATCAGACAGTCTGAGCCAGGCAGCTGGCAGGCCATCTGGGGACTGGTTTATACGGTACTGCCTCAGCATAAACCTCTCTTTCTGCTTTCCACTCTCCAGCAGTCTGTCTACTTTCTCTGAATGAGTTCAGCCTTAATCTCTGAATCTTTGCTCTTTCACCAGCATTGAGCTTGGGTCTGCCTGAGTAGTTCCTGGGTCATCACTGATCCCTCCTGCCTATATGCCCCTTTCCTGTCTGATTCCTTTCTGCCGGCCTCCTGTCACCTGGACTAGTCTCCATCATAGCTCTTGTATGGCTTGAATTTTTCATTTTATCTCACATATCCCCCTCTGAAAGGTCACTCATAAGACTCTTACTTAAAGCAGTTTTCTGCAATTTCTCTCAGGCCACCTCTTTGCTTTCTTTAAGAGTACTTACTCCAATTCAATGGTACTTAACTTGTTGTTGGTTTATTTTTCTATTTTTGACCTGGATATTAGCCTATAAAGTTAAAGACCTGTTCATTACCTTTATCCCCACCATAGTAGGCCTCTAAGGGAATCTCAGAAGAAGGTGTTCATGAACTGTTAGAGCTGGGGCTCGCTCCCAGTCTCTGCTTCTCTGCATTGGGTCCTTGTTTGTGTGTGGGTCCCCTCAGAGTAGAAAGTGGTCTTATTCAGGATAATGAAACTGGGGAGCGGACAGAAAATCTTGGGCCACCTGTGAAAGCTAGAGAACCTTCCCACTGGCCTTGAGCTCCTGGGGACCAGTGCCTTATGTCTTCACTCTTAAGGGCTATATCCAGAAAACCGCTAAGACACATCTATCTTTGCTTCCACTGAGCTTTGTTGGGGGGTGGGGGGAGACGATTATGGACCATACCCAGTGGTGCTCAGGGTTTCCTCCTGACCCTTTCCGGGATCACTCCTGGTGTGCTCAGGCAACCGTCTGTGGTGCTGAAGATTCAACTGGAGTTGGCCACCTACAAGGCAAGTGCTTTACCTTTTATACGACCACGTCAGCCCCTCAATGAATGCATTCAAGTGCTGGTCAGATCCCTCTCCAAGTGACTTCTACAATCAAAGATTTCCTTTTTACCCATGTTGCAAACCCCTTTTGGGAATTAATCTTGGACATTTTTCTGGACCTCAGGCTGAAGGAGATGCCTTTACCAGAATCCTTGCTAGACTCGTGAGAGAAGAGAAGAAAAAGAGGGTCATGCCAGCTGCACACTGGCCCTCTAATGCCAGGAACGGACACATTCCATAGTGGGTCACGTTTGGCCAGAGGCAGCCTGCCATTCATGGAGTGGATAGCTTTGAATTATAAAGAATCTGAGGCCACTTTCATCCATATTTAGTTTCGGTCTCACCCTGCTTCCAGGCTTTAACACTTCCTACAGAAGGACTGCTTGGAAGAAGATAGTTCACATTTATGGTGGCAGAGCCGTGTGTCCCTGGAACTGGTCCTAGGATTCCCGCCTCTCATTTTTGTTCCACTGACGTGTTCCTAGAGTCCACAGAACTTGAGCTAGACTGCTTTGCTTTCCCTTTGCTTTTGCTTTGCTTTTATATACTCTGACAATCTCTGAGGCATGCCTCTAGCATTGCAGACTTCTGTGAGCAACTCCGGAAGTTCTGGGACTGGGAGTTTGGGGCGGGGGTGCTGTCTGCTCTGTGCTGCCTGTGGGGTCAAACAGAAATTATGGCAGAGTGCTTACATTTATTCTTAGTTTGATTTTTTCTATAATTTTTCTTTATTTTCTATCTTGATGAAAAAATGTAATTTTTATACTGTCACAGAACAAACAGAAACGTGATTTAGGCCTCACAGTTTATGGAACCCCTTTCCTTGTCTCTGACACTTCCACCATAAAGCACCCTGGAAGGTTGCTAATTCACAGACAGGAGCTCTTCAGTGACAAAGCTTTCACTGGTCGGTGTCAGAAGCTGAGGAAAAAACACTCGGAGAGGGAGGGGGTGACCACATCTGTTGGTGAAGGACAGTGCTGTATTCTACAGTGATAGCCTCTCACCAGTTTGTATGTCCAAATGTCCTGTCTAAAGGTGATCGTAAACAATAGCTATTTGTTTATGTCACCTTTGCTCAAAAACAAAAGAAGCCAAGTTGTTCCAAATGCTTTAACTTGGCTCTATCAAAATCCCCAACCCTGTGTTCCTAGTAGGGTCCTATTCCTTCCCAAGCAGCTTTCCTGGAAGGACCCCCCCTAGATTGATCCTTACATATATGGGGACCACATTACTCGACAGGCAGCTCTCGCTTGTCTCACACTTGAGGAGTCTTTGAGGCTCTGTCCCCGCTGGGGCTTGGGTGGGCTAGGTCTGAACAAGGTCTCCCTCTCAGTGCTCCAGGGGCTCTTTTCTGGTCCCACCTTTCCCTGAGTGCTGAGGGCAGCGAGCAGGGACTCTTAAAGTCTCATCCTTGAACTGACACATGGTCTCTTTCACCTCATGTGTCTGACTAGAACATATCACAGCATTGAGGAGTGGAAAATTTGTTTGTTCTGTGTGAGGAACTAGGAGTCCTTGATCTGAGAGGGGTAGGAATTTGAGTTGAGTGCAAGCTCTCACAAGTGTCTTTTTCTAAGGAAAGTGGTCCTCATTTAAGCTGCTACATTTGAGCTGTGGTTCCAAAGGATTTTCTTTTTTTTTAAAATTATTTTATTATAACACCTTTAGATATACGATTACAAGATGTTCATGTTTGAGTTTTGGTTCTACAGTGTTCCAACACCCATCCCCTCCACCTGTGCCCATTTCCCATCACCAATGTCCCCACTTCCCTCCCCCCCCAGCCTGCCTTCATGGCAAGTTCTTTATCTCCATTCTCTCTCTCTCTCTCTCTCTCTCTCTCTCTCTCTCCCTCCCTCCCTCCCTCTCTCTCTCTCTCTCTCTCTCTCTCTCTCTCTCTCTCCTTCTTGCTTCCCTTTCTTACACACTGTGGATTGTGGTATATTCTAGGACATGATTGGTTCCACTAGTTTGATGTACCATGTGGCCACAAGCCACTGCGAGGCTCAGGGGAGAGCCAGATGGCAGCTCTCCCCTGGTGCTACATCTGAGTCATGGGCGGAGCCACTGGGCCTCCAGGAGCAGTCAGACAGGGGAAGGGGAACTCCAGCTCTATCTCATGAATGCCTGGTGACTTCCCGCCTCCAAGAGCCACCTTCCTGGGCTTGAACTTCGGTTGCTCTGTTTATCTGGTCTTGGGATCAGCATCTCTCCTGGATGGACTCTGATGTGCTGTGGTGTCTGGACTGTGAAAATGGCAGCTATTATGATAAACAAGTCTCATTTGGCTGCTTCCGAGGCCCCACAGAGGTGATGGGCCCACTACCAAAACCCATCTTTCCTTCCCTGGAGCCTCATGGTCAGCTGAGCTAAGGGAGTCAGAGAGGGATAACTTCTCTTTTCTTATCTTCCTTTTTTCTTCCATGTTTCTTTTCTTCCAAACGCATTTAGCTGTGTGGTGTGGTCCAAGGAGTCAAATGAACCAGAATCTGGATCTCCAAGGCCCACACTAGAACCTACCATCACTGTGATCTTGTCTGTGTCCTTCACTTCAGTATTGTGAAATTGGAACTGATATCTACTTTTACAGGACATGGAGGAAGATGGAGCCAGAGAACACATGGTGCAAGTGTCTTGGTTTTATCTGGAGTTTGGCCATCACCAGAGGTTCCCACTTTTCTTCTGGGACACAGAGTTGAGGAGGGGATGAGGCATTGGCTTCCAGCTACCATACTGGGTTCTGTTTTTGTTGTTGTGAAGGGGTGCCACACCTAGCAGTGCGCAAATCTACCCTTTGTCCTGAACTCAGAAAACTATATGTGGTTCATGGGATCAAATCATAGCTAGCCACAGGCCAGGCCAGTACCTTAACCCTTGTACTGTCTTTGGCCCTGTACTGTGGGTTCTGAGTAATGGAAGAATCAATTCTAATTCTCTTTTGTTTGTTTTAATGTTACAGGATTCTAAGAATGACATTTTATTATACAAAAATATTCCTGAGAAAAGCCTCATGTATATAAGTTGGGCATGAAGGGACAAAGATCTATTTCTGGATTCCAACGTGTAGCTAAAATTAGGAACAGCCTCTGAACATTGGCCTGGTTGGAATCCATTCTGAGTGTTGCTCTTAGAAAACAGTCTCAGTATGGCCTATGTTATTTTTTTCCCCCTTTGCTCTGGCCACAATCCCACTGGCTTACTTGGGCTACTGATTAAGGATTGGCAGGGATGGCTCAAAGCTGTGGGTGCTGTAGTGGACCTTAAACTCCTGCAGGACCCTGCTCAGTGTCTAGGAGCAGAGCATAAGCACGGCTGCACCCACACGCAGACCGAGTGGAGGGCTCCCAGGGAGGAATGCTCACGCCCAGGTGGAGAGTACTGTGGGGATCTCTCTCCTCTGGGGAGTGAGAGCTCCTGAGTGCAGTGGGCTCTCCTGAGCACATGTAGTGGGAGAGTGGTGTGGTAGGGGTGCCAGGATACCCCCTTTCTAGACTCCTATTCAGCTTGCTACACGTGGACACCACACCTACAAATGTGTTTGAGGGGAGGGTAAAAAGGAAGCCTCATACTATTTTTTTATAGTTCCCAGATAATGCTTGTCTACGGCAAGAAGCAGGATGGGATGGATGTGGACAATGCCATGGAGTTCTGGGTCATGAGTGTGGGGTTGGTGGAGGAGAAAAGAAATGGAGTTCAGGACTAGGCGTGCTGTCGATTCCAGTGGAGGTTGCCATAGTCCACTGGGCAGTCTAGAAGGCTAGTGAATGCCCTGGGTGGAGAAGTAAAAGGGCTAGGGGGTGCAGTGTGGTTCTTAGGGAGCCCTTGCCTTTGGCCTGGCCTCTAGAATGTTATGGGGAAGGTAGGTCAGAGCCTGGAGGATGAGGATTCAGGGCATTAATCCCTCAAGGACTATTTGCTTCTTCATCTTGATTGTTTGTTTGTTGATGGTGTAATTTTCTCTGGAGGATCTTCCTAGGAGCCGAGCTGGGGAGGGATGGAGCCAATAAACTTACTCGTCCTGCAGGGCAGTATTGGGAACTGTGCGCTGTAAGCATGGAGTTGAGTGGGAACAGAGTTGGCCACTCTAGTTATTTGTGGGGTGCCTTGTCCTCTTTGATGGTCCGATTTTCAGTACTTGTTGCCCTGTGGTCATGGATGTGGTTGTGAGATGTTATGAGTGCTTTGTGTGTACCCTCTCATGGACAATCTCCTCTGCTCCTTGAGCTGACTGATGTTGGCTTTTTTGTGGGAGACTGTACTGAGGTTCAGAGTCCTGGGTCATCAACCATCATAACCCCAGCTGTACATATGGCAGCTGGGACAGGGCACACATTGGCTTCTCTCCTGTAGAATACTCTACCCTCCAGGAAAAGTGTCACCTCTGGACTGTATGTTACTGTATATTTATTTATACTCTTTGGAGGATATTTTGTTTTAAATGTTATTATACCATGGTGAGATATACAATTACAAAGCTGGTCATGATTGGGTTTCAGCCATATAATGTTCCAGCACCCATTTCTCCACCAGTGTACATTTCCCATCACCAATGTCCTCAGATTTCCCTGCCCCTTTCCCCAGCCTGTTTCTATAAGCAGGCTAGGCTTTCCTACTCCTCTTCCTCCTCCTCCTCCTCCTTCCTCCTCCTCCTTCTCCTCCTCCTCCTCCTCTCTCCTCCTCCTGCTCCCTCTCAGCTTCTCTTGCGCTTCTTGCTGCTTCTCCTTCTCCTCCTCTTTCTTTTCCTCCTATTTCTTCCTCTATCCCATTCTTCCCCTTCTTCCTCCTCCTTCTTCTGCTTCCCCTTCTTCCCCTTCTTCCCTTCTTCTTTTCTTTCTCCTTCTTCCCCTTCCCCTTCCTCCTCCTCCTCCTCCTCCTCCTCCTTCTCTCTTACACTTTGTAGCTTTCAATACATTTAGGGGTTATCATATATATATATATATTCTATATATATTTACTTTTCCTATGTTCAATGCTCAGTTCTAGACTGGCATTACTATTTTGTTTTGGGGAGGGTTGGTCACTCCCACAGTGCTTGGGGATACCCTTAATTCTTTGGTAACGAATTTAGGTTTGCACTGCAGCAGACTGCATTGGCAGCATCAGAGAGGCACACAGCTTAACCCCTGTGCTGCTGTCACTCTGGCCTCTCTTTAGGACTCTTACTCATAGTCTGAATTCTTTATTTTAAATCCCATTCTGTGACCTTTTGGAGCTGCTTCTTGTCTTCTGGCCAAGTTTGAAGGAGAAATCTGGGAAAGCCCTAGATGGTGTTGGGAGGTCTTAGAAACTAGAGTTTCTAGGGCTGAGATTGTGTGAATGAATCAGGCTAAATTCTGGGTTCTTAGGTTCCAAGATGAGGAGGAAGGTAAGAAACTGTGTTAAGGCTTTGGAACCTGTTGAGAAATAGCAGCCACTGCAGGGTAGCGAAGACCTGACAAGTATGTACTGAAATCCTGATTTCAAATGAAGTCCTGCTTTGAATCTCCAAGCACCAATCAATCAAATCCATGATGAACATGGAATAGCTGAAATAACCAGAGGGGAAAGTCATAATATCTACGTCATAGTGTTTTCTTTTAAAATAAGAATTAAAGGTTTAATATGTAAATCAATGGCGTGAAAAAAATACTTTGATCATCAGAAATTAAGAACATGGTAAGCTTGGGAGGACGCATATCCGAATTTGGTTCCTGTAAATGCCAATGAGGCAGGAAGTCCATCTGCTTTGAATTCAAAGCAAAATTTGACTGTTATCTCCCTGCTATCAGAAATGAAGATGAAGAAGACATCACCGACTCTGCACAATGGGAAGAGGATGTTTATTTAGCCTCAAAATAAAAATAGGTACAACTCAACTTTCTTTATTATGAATACATACCTGTCTCAAAATTATTATTTTTTAAAGCATGTGTTGTTTGGGAGGATGGTTAGCATGTCAACACGTGAGTTGTTTGGGGATGACTAGTATATCACAACCCATTGCTGATTTACAACTTCTCCTGGGAAGCATTTGGAATGGAAAAGTTTCAGTAACTCTGTTCTTGAATACAAAAATTTCCAAAGAAGAAAAAGTAGGCCAGTTGACCCACTTTCCACTTAAGTTCTTGCTTAAGCTGTTTCAACTAAGAAATAAAAAGAATCTTTTCCTTCCTTAAAAAAATATGCATTGGTTATATAGTCTCTGAAAAGGAGTACAAAAAAGAGAAATATCATTTTATTTTTTGCTCTAAGAATGCACAGTTATAAGGCGTACCCAATTTTGCTCTCCTCATCTGTTTATAGTTCTGTTTCTTATTTCCTGTAGCCGTTGCTTTTAGACTGGGTGTTTTGGGGCTGACATCTCTTTGTTTTCTGACCCTTAGATGTGGTACCTAAAATATCTGGAAGGAAAAGGGTTTGGGTGAACCAGATAAACTTGAACTTAATAGAACTGACATTTAAAGTTTATATCTCAACTTAAAAGTCACCAGAGTAATAATGAACTAAACTGTGATTTCTTTGATATAATTTAGCTAATATGCTTCAGACAATTGTGTCCTGTTTTTCAGTTTTTCCAGAAGATCTTATCTCCCTAGCTATGGGTGGGACTCATCAGAGCAGTGGAGTCTGGTTTTGAGCACGGTGGTGTTTATGGCACGTGAATGAATCTCCCTGGCTACAGGTCCTTCCTCTCGTATGTTAAATTCTCCTTAAACTGTGGGACACTGCCTTTGGAGTTTTTTGGACCCGAACCTTGAAGCCCAGTTTCTCCAGCTGCAAGAAGGGAAGAGGATACTTATTCAGCCTTACTTAGTTTCCAAAATAAAAAGAAGCACAATTCAACTCAGCTTTCATCCCAGTCTTCAGATTCAAGATCATTCCAGTTGTGGTTTCCAGGAACTTATGCTAGAAATCTGGGTCTAAGGATATTATTTTTGTTTTGGGCTCTATCTGACAATACTCAGGGATTACTCCAGGGTCTGCTAGGAGTAATATGGGATGCTGATTGAACCCAGGTTGGCGTCAGGCAGGATAAGAACCCTACTGCTGTACTGTTTCTTTGTCTCCTGGGTCTCACAATTTGATGAGGGTTGGTTGGCATGGTTTGGGAAGAAAGACTCTGAGTGAAAGACACAGATACTGTCTTCAAACCATGAATGGCCCCCAGAATATAAGGGATGCAA
>JAJIBD010016392.1:0-24987 GCA_021461705.1 Cryptotis parvus | reverse complement strand
AAACTAGCATCCATGGATCTGTAGCTCCATATACAAAATTTGCCATTGCTTGATAGTGTCCATTCCCTTAATTTGTTTTGCTGTATACCAAGATGATCCTGTATTTACCCTTGTGCCTCTGGCTTATTTTGTCATCAGTTGAATTTTATATTATATTGCTATACTCAGCATGATACCCTACAGTTCTATCCAAATTGCTGCAAATTGAATGACCTTATTTTCTTACTGGGTGCATAGTATTCCATTGTGCATACATACCACAACTTCTTTATGTTCTCATCTGTTGTTGGGCATTTGGTTTGCTACCATATCTTGGAATAAACTGCAAGAGTAGGATAACTGAGTCCAAAAGAAGCTTCATTCTTACATTTCTGGAGAAATCTCAATATTGTTTCATACAGACACTGGACATTTACACCTAGAGTAAATGAAGTATCCTTTTCAACAATAAATGTTGCTTCCTTTTATCAATGCCATTCTCTTATATCAATGGTATGAGCTAACATTTCATTGTCACTGTGATATGTGTTTCCCATATACTAAGTGATAATGAGCACTTTTTCATATGATTACTGTCCATCCATTTCTTGTTCAAGAAAATGTCTATTTCGTCTCCCCATTTTTGGGTGTAGTTAAAGTGCTGTTTATTTGTTGCCTGTTGTTTCTAATATTAGTGAGTGCTTAACAGACTTTGGATGTTTTATGAAAAGTGTTGTGTGGAAATGTGAAAATAACTTCCAGTCAGTTAAGGGTCTATGTTAGTCAGAGTTTCTTTTGCCATGCAGAAACTTTTTTAACATCATATAGTCCCACTTGTTTATTTTAGTTTTGTTATCTTTGCCAGTGGAATCAGTTCATTAAAAAAACACTTTATTCTGCCTGTTTTCATAAGTATGCTATATAGTTTCTGGTCTAATTTCTGTATTTGTTCCACTTGGAATTAATTTTTTGTGCACGATATGAGATGTAACTACAGTTTTATTTTGTTGCAAGTCATTCTCCAGTTTTCTCAGAACCACCTGTTGATGAGGCTTTTCTTATTCCACATCAGGTGCCCAACTTCTCTAGCATAGATTAGCTGTTCATAAATCCGAGATTTATCGCTGGAGTACCAATGATTACCATGGGATTCTGTCTTCCAATTGTAACTTGCATCTCTGAATATTCAGATGATGTCACAGTGAGAGACCACCAATAGTGGTAAAGAGAAAGGGGAAATAAAATGAACAATTTCTATTTTCTCTATCATTTCTCATTTAATTTTGTTTCATTTATTCCTAATTTTCTCCCCAACTGCTAATCCATCATGTTTATCCTTCTTGTCTCAGCTTCAATGCACATCATAATTTTCCATTTCTCTCTTGAGATCCTAACTAATGCAAAACTTCTTATCCAGTGTGAGCAGCAAAGGTTTAGAAGTCAGCTGATCTGTAGCACTGCAAAAGAAGAGGTGTGTTTTAAGTTAAC
Organism: Cryptotis parvus; assembly: GCA_021461705.1. Lineage (NCBI taxonomy): Eukaryota > Metazoa > Chordata > Mammalia > Eulipotyphla > Soricidae > Cryptotis > Cryptotis parvus. Next base: position 23,520 of record JAJIBD010016392.1, on the reverse strand, counting down.
ATGGCCTGCATTAGTCTCTATTCTATTCCTTTTTCTGTGTTTCACTGGGGACTTTTAACATTCTCCAGTTTTTCCTAGTTTTCAATCTTGGCAGCTGGGTAAATAGACTTTCTGCAATACCCTGGATAAAATGGTAAGCTCAGAAGAAAGTCATCTACCTTTAATTTAAGAGGAAACATGGTTGATGTCCACGACTGGGGAATAGTAACACCTGAGAGCACTTGAGGAGAATTTGTGTTCTGACTGTAAAATTCAACTGATGACAAAAAACATGCAGTTTTTCAGACTGACTGTAGAGACTTACATCAAACTTCATTTAGGAAATATAATAGAAAAAAATTAAGTTTCTCACATTTTTGGCAGGCACATTCATATGTGAACATAAAATAAATCACCAAATTCTAAAAACTTTAAATGAATACTTACCCTGAGCAGGTAAGTGACTTTGGAAAATTACTCAGGAAGTTACTCAAAAGTTACTTAGGAAAAGTACTTTTAGATGGAAGATTTTGAAGCACAAAACAAAACCTAAATGCACATAAAGAACAACAAACCTTATAAAATCCATAAATGCTTTGTTTTTCACTTCAAGATATAAAATTGGGGTGAAAATGGGGTTCTTACTTAATCCATCATTCCTGCAGTTTACTTTAAAGTTTGTTTCTGGGGCTGGATCAATAGCACAGAGGGTAGGGCCTTTGTCTTGCATTTGGCCGACCTGGGTTTAATTTCCTGGCATCCTATATGATACCCCAGAACATGTTGGGAGTAAATCCTGAGTGTAGAGCCAGGAGAAACCCCTGAGCATTGCCGTGGTGAGACCCAAAAAGCAATAAATGAATGAATGAATGAATGAAGGTTTGTATCTGTAATATTCATTTTCATAAATTTTTCACACTTTGACATATTTTAAATATTTCTACTAAAAAAACAGGCTGAGAAAAATGCCTACCAGCACAAAAGAAGTTATAGTTTAATCTTTTAATGGCAACAATGGGAAAAATCATAAACTCACATAAAATGAAGCTACTACTGCCAAAGATGGATAAAATTACTATGAGCAATATTAATAAAATAATACAAAAAAGTGTAGTTTTAATATTTGAAAGAGGGGAAAATAATAAAACAACCTGATGCTTCAAACACTTCTGTTAGAAAAAAATTTAAAAGGTTAAATAAAGCTAATTTCTTAGTTGTTTCAACAGTTTCATGAAATAATTCTAAAAAGTAAAGTAAAACACATCTTCAAGAAACTCAGAAGGAAAGACTCTAGTGAAAAACCAGGAGAGCAATATGAAAATGTGTGAACAGAATGATTAGAAATCAGGGAAGAGTGATTAGCACAGCGGGTAGAGCGCTTGCCTTGCATGTGGCCAACCGGGTTCGCTTTCCTGGCATCACATATTGTCCACCAAGCACCGCCAGTAGTAATTCCTGAGTGCACAACCAGGATTAATCCCTGAGCATTGCCGGGTGTGACCCCCAAAAATGAACAAACAAAAAAGAATGACTAGGAACCCTCAAATCCCTCAAAGTTTCTTCCTGCAAGTCTGGCTAACTATAACTTGCTGAAAACATTTTTAACTATACCAGCAGATAAAGTAGAAAATGTCTCAAGAGCTATCTTCTGAAATGGGGGTAATAGATGAAAGGGATCTGAAGATATAATCAGCCAGCAATAGGATAAATAAATTCTAGAGATGTAATGTACAGTATGGTGACCATAGATAATGACACCGTGCTGCATAGTGAACAGTGGTTAAAAACAGATCATTGTTAAAATTCTCAGCACATTACAATGTATAACTGTGCAATGATGGATGTTAACTTACTACAATAATCATCTTACAGTTTATGTACCACAAATTGATATTTAGGTCAATGACAGATCACATATACTGTAATTAACAAATCCCCTATTGTCTCAGGAGTTCCAGTGTTTGACACAGTCTCAAACATCTTTTTCTTGCAGTATCTCCTAGGATTATCGCATTCTCTTATGCTTGATTTAAAGCATAAGGGAATACGTTGCTTTAGATCATGTTGCTTATGTTGCTCTGCTCATCATATCTTCTGAAAGTGAAAAATTTTCTGCTAATACACACCCTAAATCACATACTGACACATTTCCCAGAATGCATGCCCTTTATGAAGAAACACGACTGAATAATCAAACATCAAGTAATTATGTTGTACAAAGTAGAATACAACAATATGTATGTCAATTACACATCAATAAGAGTGGAAAGATGGGTATGACATCTTTCAGGTATGACAGATTATATAAGTTGCTGATAAGCAAACACATTTCTAGAATTAATAAACCCTCTTATTTCACAAGTTTAAGATCTTGTCCTAAAATCTAACCCAAACCTTGCCTGGTTAGCCTGCCACCACCTTCCACAGCTTGCTCCTCTCCTCCCCCTCCCTCCCCTCCCCCTCCCCCCCCCTCCCCTCCTCTCCTCTCCTCTCCTCTCCTCCCCTCCCTCCCTCCCCTCCCCTCCCCTCCCCCCTCCCTGTGAATGTTTACAAAACCTCTTTATCCATCATCAGGCTCTGATGTTGTTTCTAAGTCTTCAATACAGAACATTGTGCTGCAATGAACATAGACATGCTAAAATGTGTTTAAATCAGTGGGTTTTGTTACTTGGATAGAGACCTAGGAATAAAATTGCTAGATAATACAGAACATTTATTTTTAATATTTTAAGAGTCAGCTATACTGTTTTCTATAGATTCTGGATGAACTGTATTTCTAGCATGAGTGTTCCCTTTTCTCCACCAATACTTGTTACTGGTCTATTTGATATACGCCATTATCACAGGAGTGAGGTGATATCTCACTGACATTTTGACTTGCATTCCCCTGGTAATAAAAGGCAAAATTCAGCTTTTTCAATGTGCATTGCTGATAATGTGTACACTTTCTTTGATAAAGTACCTGTTCAGCAATTTTCCCCATATTTTTCTTTTAACGGGGTTGTCTTTGTTTTGGGACCACACCAGGCTATGCTCAGGACTTATTCCTGACTCTGTGCACAGGGATCACTACAGGAGAGGCTCAGATTCCATGTTGGATACCAGAGATCAAATCTAGGTTGGTCAGACAAGAAGCCTACCCACTGTACTCTCACCAGTCATGTTTTCACGCTTGCATATTGTGAATTTGTATGTATCTTGGCTATCATCTATTTATCTTCAAAATGGTTTGAAAGTACTATCCTGAATTCATTGGAGTGTCTTTTTGTGTTATGTAGGCTTTTTTTTTTTCTTTTGGGATCACACCCAGCGATGCTCACGGTTACTCCTGGCTCTGCGCTCAGGAATCACTCCTGGCTCTGCGAGGGGGACCATATGGAATGCCAGGGATCGAACCCAGGTCAGCTGCATGCAAGGCAAACGCCCTACCTTCTGGACTATCACTCTGGCCCCATAAATAGTTTTTTTCACTGTTCTTTCCCCATTAAATTTCATCAGTAAATGCTCGAGATGAGAGCCTTCTACTTAGAGTATACCACCTACATGGAAGAGCCTGGCAAACTACCCATGTTTTATTTGTTATACCAAAAACTAGTAACAATTATGGACCTCAATTCCATGACCTAAAGAATGGTTTGAGGCTCTTCCTGTCCATGCAGCAAGCAGATGCCCTTGAGTTACACTTGCTTGTGACAGGATGTATGGAGATGTTATTGGTGCCCGATCAAGCAAATCGATGAACAACGGAAAGTCAGTGCCACAGTAATACAGTGATCGAAAACTTTTAATTTAATTCCATTAGTTTGAGATTTGTTTTGTTTTTCTTGCTATCAGAGCTCAATCCCTGAATTCATCATGGAACCTATATCATAGAGTATTGTCTCTTTAGGTTTTTCAACTAAGTATAAAAATACTTCATGTATGGTTTGGGGTTCAGCATTGTTCTATTTTGTGTAAGGTATGATATTGTGATAACAGTTTCTTTTTTTTTGCAGGTAGCTTTCCAGTTTTCCCAACACCGGCTATTTGGAGAGAATTTCCCCTCTCACTTTATGCTCTCGACTCCTTTATAATAAAATAAATTCCCACATATACAGTTTTTGTTTTTACTCTCATTTCTATTCCACTGATCTGATTCTAATACCATATAGTTTTTCTTACTATAATTTATGGTCTATTTTTAACCCAGGAACATGATTCGTCAATTCTTAACCAACTGGTATATAAATATGATGTAGTATTATATGCCACATCAATAGAACAACAGAGCCATCATATAATCATAACATATAATGCCTTCTAAAAGAGTCAACATCCATTTGTGACAAGTACATTCTTTTAAATAGAGGTCAAAGGAATATAGTAAAGGCCATATATTAAAATTTTCCTGCCCCTCGAGGTGTTTCAGGTGTGGCTGGGGTACCCAGCTGTGCCAGACGTGGCAGACAGGGAGACAGGCTTGTCTACACCCTGGGTTCTGCTCCGTGGGCTCTGGATAGTTAATGGTCTGACATAGGAAAAATACTGGGTCCCTGGGATGAACCCAGAGTCACAGCAGAGCCTGGCAAGCTACCCGTGGTGTATTCAATATGCCCCAAACAGTAACAATAATGGACATCATTCCCAATGAATGTAGACATTATTGGAATCCTCTCGAAGCAAATCAATGAACAATGGGGAGACAAGTGACAAGTAACAATTAAAAATTATACAGTTAACACAATCTGAAGAGAACATGTAAAGATTATTCTAAGATCAGAGAGAATACAAGTATTTCCACTCCTGCCACTATCATTCAACTTATGATGAAGTATTTGTCAGAGCAATTAGACAAGAGAATATTTAAAATATATACAAACTGTAAGAAAAATCAAACTGTCAATATTTGAATATTATACTATCTATACAAACCCTAAAGATGACACAATAAAGCTATCAGATACAAGAAAACGGTAAAAATATAAGCTAAAAATATATACAACAAACTTTCAAACAGCAAAGAAATATAAAAACAGTCTCATTTACAATAACATCTAAAAGACATAAGCACATGGCAATAAACTTAAGAAAGAAAGTCAAAGACAAGTACATTGAAAACTATAAGTCACTTTCAAAATAAATAGTAACTTATTTAAATGAAATAATGAGTAGAAGATAAAAAGGTTACAGAAAGATACTCTGTGCTCACAGATTGGAGACATTATCATCATAAGATTAATTCTTAAAAACTGATCAAAATACAAAACAGTTATATACACATCTTTTTTTCTTTTCACTATTCTTTGAGCATGAGACTAACTTCTCTATACTTGTAATTTTCATCTATGAAGTGAATGAAGGACCAAAAGAAGGAGGAGGTGGAGGAGGGAGGGAAGAAGATGAGGAGGCAGGAAACAACAGTGAGGAGAGAAGAGGGGGAGAAAGGAAGGAAGAGGAGGTGAAAGTAAGGAGAACCAAACAGAGACCAGGATAAGGAGGAGGAGGAGAGGAGATACTCTGATAAGTATTTTCTACCTAATAGATACTGGTTTCTCATCTTTCCTTTTCCTCATATTAGTTTTGTGATTCAGCTGTAGATCTATCTTTCCACATTCTCGGTCAAAGTCAGCCATCATTCGGTGCCGCTGGCTAATGTTTGGTGTTATTAGAACGATGTCATCAGCAAAGCATAGGTGGTGTAGTTGCAAACTGTCTATCTTCACTCCCATTCACTAAAAATGAACTAGTTCCAGAGGCCCCATTCACTCTCAATGGAACAAACATCTACAAATGCAGCAGTTATGTGTACCTAGGTAGAGAAGTCAACATGATGAATGACCTAAAATCTGAGCTGCGCAGGGAGGAAGAGAGCGACATGGGATGCCTTCAAAAGCATCGAAAACAGCTAAAAGACAAAGAACCTCCAGCTCCGGGCACATCTCTTCGACTCTACCATTTTCCCTGCATTAGCATACGCCTCAGAGACTTTGGCCCTACAAAAGCAGGATGAGAACGGTATCCCAGTCTCCCAAAGAGGAATCGAATGAGCTATGCTTGGAATATCACGCCTCACTCAAGTGAGAGAAGGAATCCGGAGTTCTGACCTCCATCGCTGTTCCAGAGTAAGGGATGCGGCCCTCGTTTGCCAAGGCATCAAAAATCAGATAGGCTGGACATGTAATGCGATTTGGATAGGACCGCTGGACTAGAGCCATTACCGACTGGATCCCAAGGGATGTCAAAAGATCATTTGGCCACCCACCTACAAGATGGTCAGACTTCTTCGTCAAGACCCTGAATGAACTATTTGAGACTCTTCATATTCCTGGAAGCAACCAGATGCCATTGGGCTATGTTGCAGGACTCCTAAGGGCCGCTGCATCTGCTCTGGATTGCCTCCCCGCAAATCACTCCGTAGATAAGGGGGGTAGTCTAAATGTGGCAGTTTATCCGACCATGTATGCTGTACTAGCTGGTATAAATATTCTCCCATGCTACCACAATCATCGTGGGACTAACTAGATCTGACCAGCATATTAGCCTGGCCACGCTGGACCCCTAAGTAATTAGACCAGAGAGAAATGCTGTTTGCTTCCAAGCAAACAAGCATGGCTCCCTGATATACTCAAAGGCAACTAAAATATAAAACTACAATGAAGTAGAAGAGACTTGTGAAGGCTTGGAGAAATATTTAACTGGCATTAGTATTAGTCCTTGGTACAGAGACATGCCATCTCAGAAACCCCCTTCTCTACACTACAAAGGCATTCCCAGGCAGATTTCGGCTCAAAACATTAGCATAGTAAAGGCCCTAGGTGAGGTGCAGGGAGGGATTACCTAAGGGCATTGGACCCTCCCTGCTTTCCATAACAGTGGGAGGAAGGTCTGAGTTACAGGGATATAAACTAGCCGGTTCCCGCTCTCGGGCCTTCTTCTTTGTGGGATCTCTCCTTGTGAGCGCTCATTCCCCTTGGAAGCTTTTTCTCCCTTTACACGTGGTGGCTGCCATCTTGGCCTACACGTGGCTGGGGTTCTAGCCTGGAATCCTAAGCACCGGGCTTTTCCTTTTGCTGATTTGTATGCCTGAACCTGTGATAAGTAAAGCCTTTTAAAACTGCATTGGATTCCTGAGTTTTCATCCGTTCCTCGCCCGGCTTCGGAGGTAGAAGGGAACTCGCTTCCCGGCACTGTGGGGGACCCCCGTGGAGTGCCCCGACAGGGCTACACTGGCACATGATAGGGTCAAATGGAAATGTACTGGCGCCCGCTCAAGCAAATCAATGAATAAGGGGATGTCAAGTGATCAAGTGATCATCTTAGTTTTGTAGTAGGAATCCAAGATTTCTTGTTAGAAAAAAATCTTAATGTGATTCACAAGTTTAAGATGGCCTATGAAATGAAAGGAACACTATATTCACCAGCTCTTTATCAATATCATTAATAGAAACAAATAGTGTCAAATACATTCATACTTCATAAAAGTGAGTCTAGGTACTCGGTGTCATAAATACACCTTCTTCTTTAATCCACTGTCTTAGAACCCCAAAAAGAAACATTTGAGATTGGTTCCATCAGGTGAAAGAAACACCACTCCTTAAAAACACAACTACTTCAGAGTAATGCAAAGCTTTACAGAGAGAAAAGTAATTAAACCAAGGATAAATTTGACAAGTAGATACTTTAAACTGGTTAAAAGGTAGAGAGAAAATGTTGTTAGATTGTATAAAACCATGATTACATGACTTACAAAAAGATTTAATCCTATAATTAAGTCACTAAAATTTTTAAACGGAAAAACAGTAATACAATGAAAATTCTAAATGTTTAAAAGTTCATAGAGAATTTTAAAATCCAGGGACATCTGTACATAAAAACAAATAATAAGGTTAGAAAGTTAACAATGAAAAGAAACTTTAGCAAAGAGAGTGAAAAGCTGAATATTACCAGACAGCACCAAAACATGAGAGAACACAAGAGAGCAGAAAATCTGGCCTTCAAGCAAGCAAAGGGTTTTCTCTGCAGTCTGTGTTTTAACTGCAGGAATTGGGACAATGTAGTTTTCACCATGAAATTCCCTGATCAACTACCTTTAATATCTTCCTTATAGTTCAGTATCTTATTTAATTTTAGCGTTGAATAAATAAAGAAGAATCTGATAGATCCCAAAACAATTGAAATTGCCACTTCTCAGAAGTAGAAAAAAGGCGAATAATTATATAATCCCCCTCACCCACCTATACCCACCCCCAAACAATAAACATGACTGTAAATGATACAACTAAAAGTCTTTACATGGAAAAAATAATTTTGTATCATAATTTATCAAGGAATCACAAAATCTTGGACATTCCGAGACAGTAATTTTGTGGTTTGTAAAGCTGAAAACAAAGAGCATGATAACCATGTGTATCTGCCTGGCTTTTTGCTTTCTTGGGATTCACTCTTCTCACAGCATGGATATGATTTATTTAGACTATCAAAGAGCTTTTGATAGTGTTCTCACAAGTGCCTTTTATTGAAACTTGGTAATCATGATATGAAAGGAAAAAGTCATATCAATAAATTAAATGACAAAAACTGCTTGAGAGGCAAAGGGAATATAAATGGCCAATTCTCATGTAGAGAAAGGTTAATGACTGAAGACTTTTGAGTTCTGTGGTAAAATCAGAGTTATATTTAACCAATGACCAGAAAAGAGGAGCCCAATTCTTACTCCCTATTCTGTGCATATCAGTCCCACACACAGACTCCATTGAGTGGACAGCACTTGGCACATGAAATAGATACAGGCAGCATAGCACACACATATTTAAAAGTCATGAGAGAGTGAACAGGTAAATGAGTATTGGCTCATATAAGGGTTCCAAATACAAATTGAACATAAATAAAATTACATTACATAGTTTTGTTTCCTAAGAATTTTGACAAGTTCTACATAGAAAGACAAGATATTTTTCAAAAGATAAGATGCAATATTTGAACGAAATTATTTAAATTTTTTGCCATGATGAAAAATAATTTTCTATAAAACAAAAGCTCAATTGAATATTTATATCTATAAAAACCACACAGTATATTGCTAATAGACTGAGAATTTCATATATAAACAAAAGTGAAAGAGAAAAGAATAAGAATGACATATTCTGAGCAAACTCTAAAACTGGCAAAAAGGATAAAACCAACTCAAATGTGAAAATTTGAAACCAAATCCTTTAAATTGATAAGTATTAATCCTCCGTGATACAGACCTCTTTATAACATTTCCTTATGAAAAACTGCACAGCAGTGGTTCATAAAGTCAATAAACAATAAATCATGCTACTTTCACTGTGTCTGTTTCTGTGTTTGAAACTTGAGCGACAGAACTTATCTCACTGGATGTTCAGAAGAGCTAAATAACATTGTCTAAAGCAGTTAACACAATAAAGGTGAATGATGTTGACTTATTACTGATCTTATTTGTAGCTGCATAATTTGATTCATCCCAAACACATACCACAGGGAAGTTACTAACACAAGTCTATATGACTTTATTATATTAAAATTCAGTACTTAGACACATAAAATGCATCCAAAGCAAAAAAAGCATAACTTTAAAACATATCTCCACAAGCAAAGTTTATGAAAAAAAGAAAAAAAGTAGATCAAAACCATGAAAGAATACCACCAAATTCACATAAATGCTAATGCCTTATTAATTATGAAATACAGAACCAATAATCCAAGCTTACCGTGCAGATAATATTTTAATTAGCTGTCTTCTGTTCTTTACACGAAGGTGGTTAGTTTTGTACTTGGAGTCTTCAATCAGTTCAGGTAAATTCAAGATCTAAAGGAAAAATATAATTTAAAAATATAACTCAAGAGTTATTATAAAAAAAAGTTTTTATAAACCTATTTCTGGGTGCTACTGTTGAGGCCTACTATTCTCTAACAATAGCCTTATTGGTCTTTTATACATCTCAAAAGAGAACTAGATGGAGGTGATCATGTAATCTGGATAGATCAGGCTGGTAACTGTCATTCATAAGAAATACTGATATACACGTGGCAGAGCCGCTAACTGTTCTCCCTGGGCTAGGCTGATGGGGTCATCTGGAGGGGCAAAATGAGTGAGTTTACCAAGGCACAACTTAAATATACAATCTAAACTCACCCAGAATACACTATAAGCTACTTTAAAAAAAATACTCAGTGGTACACTCCAGGGAACCTGGGACATCCTTATATACCCTTCACTACATTTGACTGACTAGAGCTCTTTTCTTTGCAGGTTTGTGTGCTACACTGGTCTTCAGCTTCACAGGTCTACCAGAGAGACTGCTACAAGGACCAAGATTCCTCAGGTGTTTGAAAAGCATTGTCTGGCACAAAAAGGGAAAATGCAAGTGAAAGTGCTGGATATATTAAACACTCCTGTGAAGAACTTTAACCAGGAACTATTTCCCACAAAGAAGTAATAAAATTTGTCAGGGTACTAGATGTGGTATCACTTTTTACTGATTAAATAAAAAGGAAGAAAAAAAGATGCTGGCCAGACTCGGAGTGGAGTTTTGGGCCCTGCCCTTTCTTCCGCCTCCATGCCAGTTGCCCTGGAAGAGAGAGACCCACCCACTCCAGACTCAGCTAATTTGCAACCCCAGAAGAGATCCAGACCCATCCACTTTGGACCCACAGCTGCGCTGCTCGGCCAGCCCCATGTGGAAGCAACCCATGGAGTTGACCTCCCGGTGAGGGGCTCGGCCATCCCCTGGCCAAGTCCAACATTGCTCCAAGGGTTTGCTCTCATGAGCGGGGAGAGACCATGCTGGCCGGACTCGGAGTGGAGTTTTGGGCCCTGCCCTTTCCTCTGCCTCCATGCCAGTCACCCTGGAAGAGAGAGACACACCCACACCAGATCCACAGGTTCCTTGGCATGCGGCCGCAAAGCGGCAGTGCGATATTTTTATAGGATACTATGTTTAGCATAAGGTTCTTCCCAAGTTCTTTCACATTTATACATAGTCAACAGTTATAGACATGTTTGACTGATACCAGTAAGCCTGGAAGAAGTCGAAGCAAACCACACATCTTGCAGTTAGTCATTCTCAACATGCAGACTCCATAGTTCCTCAGAGCTCCATCCAAGAGAAAAACTGATCTTCCCCTTTAAGTTTCATCAGTAAATGCTCGGGTTGAGAGCCTTCTACTGAGACTATACCATCTACATGGTAAGCCTGGCAAGCTACCCATGTTTGATTTACTTTTATGCCAAAGACTAGTAATTATTATGGACCTCAGTTCCATAACCTGAAGAATGGTTTCGGGCTCCTCTTGTCCCTGTAGCAAGTAGATGCCCTTGGGTTGCACTTGCTTGTGACAGGACTAATGGAGATGTTACTAGTGCCCACTGGAGCAAATCGATGTACAATGGGAAGACAGTGATACAGTGATACAGTGAAAAAAAAAGACAGTTGAAAGAATAAAAAGGGAGAGGGAAAATGTCTTCCCTTGAAGTTCATTTCCATTTTTTTAATTTGAAACAGCGCTTTCCCCACAGGTACAGCTCTAAACTCATACATGCAAGGCTGATCACTCCATCGGTCAAAGTCAACTTTCATATTGTAAGGATCTTTCGGCTGCACAATGAAACTCTGTAATAACCGTCTTTCCTTTTAGTTATTTGAACATGCTCTGCCACTTACTATTAGTTTCTGGCAAGAAATATTCAGACAATTGAGTCATTACAACGCTTTAGGTAATAAATGATGTTTCTCTAAGTAGTCTCTCAAATTTTTTCTTTGTTTTCAGTTTTCAATAGTCATATTTTGATGTGCTTGACCATTAATTCATCTACATTTGTCATATTCGAAATTTGGTGAAGCAATTAAATCTAAATCTGCAGGATTTTATCTCACCAAATTTCAGACCATAGCACTGTATCACTGTCTTCCCATTGTTCATCAATTTGCTGGAGCAGGCACTAGTAACATCTCCATAAGTCCTGTCACAAGCAAGTGTAACCCAAGGGCATCTGCTTGCTCCAGGGAGAGGAAGAGCCCAAAACCATTCTTCAGGTCATGGAACTGAGGTCCATAATTGTTACTAGTTTTTGGCAGAGCAAGTAAATAAGACACGGGTAGCTTGCCAGGCTCTGCCGTGTAGGTATAGTATCAGTAGAAGGCTCTCACCTCAAGCCTTATGGTTCAGACTGTAACACTTTAAATATTATTTCAGCCTGTTTTATTCCCTTCCTCCCAAGACAATAATGACATAAATATTAGGCTTGATGTTATTATCCCTGGGTTCTTAAGATCATTGTTTATATCCTGGAAAGGCATTATCATTTTAGCCTTCTCTGTTGTTCATATAAAACACTCTGTATTTATAAATCTTAAAATTTCTTCACCATTTCCATCACCTACATTGTGTTCCTGAGCTCCTATAGTGAAGTATTTAGTTTTATATTTAATGATTTTACTTTTCAGTTCCAAAATTTCCATTTGCTGCCTCCCTCTACCCCCTCTCTAATCTTCCACTTTTTATTGACTTTCCACTCTTGGATATATTTCAGTGATGTCTCTAATGCTTGTTGAGCAATTTTAGTAATACCTTTTTATAAAAAAATTACAACATATTTGGTATTTCCATTTACTGATTTTTTCTTTTCTTGCACAAATTCTTGTTATTCACATGCTAAGTTAATTTGGATTGGATCTTGGACATCTTGAATATTATGTTGTAAGCCACACACATGTGAGTCATATGTAAAGTGTAAAGAGCCAAAAAGCAAGCCCTAGGTACAGCTAGGTGTGACCCCCACACACACATACCCCTAAAAGAGATTAATGGTAAAATTTAATGAAAATAAAATTTGGCTGGGTTAGATGTTAGAAAAAAGTTGATCTTCTAAAGTACACCTCCTCTATACTTTGGATCTAGTGTTGCTTCAGTTTTGCGTTTTGTTGTTGTTGACTTTGGGTGGGTTTATCTGTCTATTTTGTCTCAGTGTCCAGGGCCTTATTGTACATGAAGCCAGAAGCTAAGAATTATCATGACTGTACTCTTTTGTGGAGAAATTCTTTCTCACGTCACAGCAGAAGCAAAGAGGAGGGGGCCAAGAAAGCTAGTTAACTGAATTACTAGTAAATAAGAAAAAAAACTCACCCGCTGATAAGGAAGTGAGTGAGGGGTGAGAAATACTAAGAGATAAAGGGGAGCCTAGGCAGGCAACTTTCTCTTTGAGCCCACCCACCTGCACTGTTCAAAGGGACCTAAAGTCAGCATTCCCCACCAACTGCACATGAGCATGGCCAGAAAACGAGGAAAGCAAGGGGATAGGGAACTCTGGGCTAGCCCCTATGAAGCACAGGACAGACTACAGGGCAGCAGATCCCTGAAAAGGCCTGGGTACAGCATTCCAGTCACCCTCAGACTGAGAAGCCCCACAGTGGTTCCAGGACTGCAAAAGGCTGGACTGGGAAGTCATACTGGGTTCAGAGAGAGCCTGGACCCAGGGAAAGGTCTCAGAACTATCTGCTAAACTGGGCAGGCACTTGAACTTCATCAGCTTCTGGAGTTTTGTGTGAAAATCTCTCCTTCATCACTCAAGGACCCAGGAACTTGGGAATAACATATTTTATGACACCCTTAAGATACCTGTGCCCCTTTCCCAGAGACTGAGAGCAGGGCAAGTGGAAGACGCAAGAGGAGAAAGGTGGCTTGGTTTTGGAAAGATAGACAGGGTTTTAGGAGGCTGGTGATTTTGCCTCCTTTGGCTTTTGGGACTCTGGTTCACTGTCATGGCTAGCTTTGGGCTTTCAAGCTTCAGTTTCCATGAAGGCTTTCTCTTCTAAACTGCAGAGGTGCTTAAGGAGTTTCCTGTACTGCGTCCCAGCCGGAACCACACTGACGGGGCAATGGACACCTGCTCCTTGAGGTGGTGCCCTGTGAGTAGCCCTTCCTCTGGCCCCAGCCGCCTTGCTTGAGGCACCACCTTTCAACCTCTCCAGTCACTCAAACATCTTCAGTTCCCTCGGCTGCTGGTTGGTCTTGCCTCCGGGAGGCCTGGCATTCAGGCTGCTCTGGCTCAGCTTTTTTGGAGCCTTTTCAGTTGCATTTTAATTTGTCCCACATGTGTGCCACTGAAGTCCTGCTGGACGGTAGTTTGTTAACTCTCAACATTGTTGTGGGTTGATTACGAATCTATCGGTGACGATTTAATCAAGAGTAGCCCACAGGACTGCTTTTCAAAACTGTTCCCTTTCTGAAATTACTGTTTGTCTGGCTCCCCTTTATTTAGCATGTTCTACAGTCCACTTTCAGAGCAGAGGCCGAGCAGCACAGGAAATAGAAAAATCCATCCCCTTTCCTAGCTTAGTGAGAAAGAGAAAGGTTCCTCCTTCCCATTCACATGCAGAAGCCACCACAGGTCTGCTCTGACTCTAAAGTCAGACAACACTGAAAGGACTGAAAAACAGGATCTTCCACGCTCAAGTCAGTTCAGTGTTTCTCAAGAGAATGATGAAGGAGTCTCCTGGAGCCCATCTCTGTTTCCTGGTTTTCAGAGACAGGTTTCAAGCTCCATGATAATCATATCAAAAAATAACTTAAGGGGAGAATGATAATCTTATTGCCCATTTGAAGATACTTCAAATTCTGGTGTCCTACCCTAATGGCTACTTTTCAAAGCCCTCTCACAGATATTTTATGTATTTGGCCAAAATTTTATCATCAGGTCAGTGAAGGAGATAAGAAGTATTAAGCTTATTTCATCAGAACCAGAACCAGAATATCTACATAAAAGTTTGAGAGTTTATTCATTTGCATTATACTATGAAACAGGACTCTACCATTTTAACTATGTAAACTCTTATAAAAGTCTCAGATAGGTATAGATATGATGTAGATATAGATATATAGTTAGTTGGTTAGTACAATTATCTTTATCATGAGGACAGAAATATTTAGCAAAGGTTAAGTACCTTAACTATGGTTACTTGACTAGTGTAAGACTCAGAATAGCTTAAGAACTTTTCAACATTAACATTTAAGTCTAATTTTAATTTACTTTTTTTTTGCATTTTGTCTACATTGAGTATAGTTTTGGGACTGTGCTAGCTCAGTCCCCTGGGAACACTCAGTAGCAGGAATCCAACCCAAGCTTCTGCAAGCAAAGCAAGCATTTCAGACCTTTGTGCTGTCCTCCCAACTACAGATTATCACACTCAAAATACCACATTAACTTATTCATCTGTGGTATGCAGAGTGATAGAAAAAGGGAACAGACTAGCGAGTGATGACAACTCCTTAGTCTTAAATTACAAAATTCAGATTACCCCAAAAATGGGGTATGGTGCATATACACTATTGTAACCATGTTGCCTAAATGATATAAAAAATACTTTTTAAAGTTTCTTAAAAGAATTTTTTTCAAAAATGTCCTCAAGACATGTGCTCGAAATAAAAAAACAATGCTTATTAAAATTATACTTTCAATAATAGTGTGTGTAGGGGCTTGCTTGTATGCAGTTGGCCCAGGTTTGATCCTCAGCATCCCCCAAGCACTTCCAGGAATAACTCCTAAATATATAATCAGGAGTGACCTGAGCATCGTTGGGTGTGGCCCAAAAACAAAAACAAAGCAAAATTATAGTTTCTTATGCCCTAGCAGACATTCTAAGCTGACATCTTTAGAAATACATCCCAGAAAAAAAAATTATGCATGCTAAAGTCGAAAATTGATGCATATTGCTTCCAATCAAAGAAACCTTCAGTCTAAATGACTTTTAAAAGGATGTCAAGGTACTTCAAATAGGAATATCCATTAGTGTTGGCATCAATCAGCTTAAAATAGCTTACATATGCTCACATTCTTTACTCTTCTGTATCATGTTAACGGGCATAAAATAGGATTTCGTATAAACCAAGATCCACTCTATATTCAGGAAAATTTTATAAACCCTTACTCTTGAACCCAGTTATTATTCTCCCACTCTATCCCCTGACAATAGGTGCTCACTAATAGGTCATTCCCAAAGAGGCATTAGTTAATCAGTATGTCAAATTCCCTTTCATAGTGAGATTAGGCATAAGTAAAGTTCACTCATGCATCACAGAAAACGCTGCTACATTTCTCTGCAGGAGTCAGAGCTGCCCTGTCTTTGATGATGGAACTTATTTGGCATATTAATTTTGATGCTCTCATGGTTGAAACAGGAGACCTCATGTTCTATGTATCCAGTTTATATGACAAGCACTAAGTAAGAGGAAAATCTGAACAAGAATAACAGAATAAATTCACTCACTGTATAAGGGATAGGGGAGGAGTGAAATGAATAAACATTTTTCTTAGGAGAAAAGTTTTTTAGAACAAATTAACATGTAAAAATGTAATTATAGAGGTTGAAAGTCAATCAGATAGCATCATTTGTTCAAGATGCTTAAGAATTACTGTGAATAATATCAAAATCCTAGACACATAAAACTTTTCTTCAGAGAATGTCAAGAAGTTTTATAGGCTTTTGTCTTAATGGTTCATAACAGGGATTATCATTCCTAACTCACATATGGTAAAAACAAGGGCAAGTATTCCATTCCTGAAGGGCCTCTGATAGTTTCCCTTTTTAAAAAATGTGTAATAACACACCATAGCAATAAGTCATATTTCAGTACTAAAACTTATGGCAAATATTCTGCTCTGAAATAAAAATCATTTTCAAAAAATTTTGCTTATGGATATTTATGAGAAAGTTCAAAAGTTTCACATTGATCAGCAGTAATTAACCAAAAAATACAAAGAATTCAATAGTTATTTTCAACAGTAAAGAACATGCCAAGCAGTGATTTCTACCTCATCCTTCCTACACACACTGTGCAGCACACACACACACACACACACACACACACACACACAAACACACACACCACTTTCTTGAGAGAGAAAACTCCAAAACATATGGCCCAGGAAGAAAATCTGTACTCATTTATAGCAATGAAATGGCTTTTACATCTTTGCAGCTAGAGTACGCAAATGACTTCACAGTCAACAGCTTCCGTATGTTTCATATTTTTAACATTGACCGTTCATAATAAAGATTCTTTGATCCTGGATCAAATGTTTGAATCAATTTTCTCTACAGTTACTCAGAGTCACTATTATAACAATTCCCTTCTTTTCCCACCTCAGATGTTCTGAGTCTTTCCTGTTTCAATCTGAACTATCTCCATTTGTCACCTTCTTCCTAGTACTTCCTACCCCTTTGCTGCGGTTTTAGCTCTGCTCGTTAACCTCTCATACAAAAGAAGCATAGTAATAAATAATGTTGGTGCATAATAAGTTTAACATAATAAATAAGGTTTCACTAAGCAATTCATAAACATCTTTAATAACACTGAAAGTTCATGGTTAGTGTGATCAACAGGGAAAAAAAATTAAAAACTCTCCCAATCAGCAAAATAGTCAAATTTTCAACAGGTGAAAACTTTGCTGATAAGATAG
Source organism: Cryptotis parvus (assembly GCA_021461705.1). NCBI lineage: Eukaryota > Metazoa > Chordata > Mammalia > Eulipotyphla > Soricidae > Cryptotis > Cryptotis parvus. Next base: position 6,083 of record JAJIBD010016392.1, on the reverse strand, counting down.
AACTGTCTTCCCATTGTTCATCGATTTGCTCGAGTGGGCACTAGTAACATCTCCATTAGTCCTGTCACAAGCAAGTGTAACCTAAGGGCATCTGCTTGCTCCAGGGACAGGAGAAGCCCGAACACTAAACCATAATATATCATTTTAAACTATATTATATTCTTTAAATTAGAACTGGAAAAGTGACAATTTCCAGTTAAAAACCAAAGACTAAAAGTCTAGCTAAATAAAAAGAACATTTTTTAATTAAGAGTCTGCATGGACTCCAGCTAAGGTACAGGAGTGGTCTATCACTGTAGGATTTATTTATTTATTCTCATATCAACATTAGATATACAATTACAAAGCACTTCATGATAGGGATTCAGTCATACAGTGTTCCAGCACCTGTCCCTCCAAAAGTGCACACCTCCCACCACCAGTGTCCCCAGCTTCCCTCCCTCCCAAGCCTGCCTCTAAGTCAGGCACTTTTCTTCTCTTTTCTCTCTCTCTATCTCTCTCCCTCTCTCTCTTTCCCTCTCTCTCTCTCTCTCTCTCTCACTCTCCCTACTTTAGCACATTGTGATTTGCAAATATACATTTAGGGGTTACTCTGTATATCCCTTAACCTATTTCAACTCTCAGTCTGGTCTGATGCTACCATTTCCAACATTTATTGACACACCTCGTTCCTTCTCTATCTTACCTAAGCTCTATCCCCCAACACATCTATGGTAGATTCCAACCACTGAGAGGTCTTCCTGGTCCCTGTTTTGCCTGCCCTTGAATATTAGTCTCATGCTATATTTTTAATAGCCCACAAATTAATGTAGTCATTCTTTTTTTTTCAAAATTTCAGTAAACTTTATTTTTTAAAAATATTTTATCATGCCACCGTGAGATATACAATTACAAAGATGTTCATAAGATGCTCATATTTGGTTATACAGTGTTCCAGCACCCATCCCCTCCACCAGTGCCCATTTACCACCACCAATGTCCCAGATTCCCTCTCTCCCTCCCTAGTGCGCCTCGATGGCAGGATCTTTATTTCTCTCTCTCTCTCTGTCTGTCTCTCTTTCTCTTCTCCTTCCCTTCCACATTGTGTATTACAATACATACATTAAGAGGTTATCATGTGTATCTTTTTTAATGCAGTCATTCTATATCTGGCCTTTTTCCTTCTGACTAAACTTCCACAAAGAACAACTTCAAATGGCCAAAAGACATATGAAAAAATGCTCTTTATCACTAATCATCAGGAACATGTAGATCAAAACAATAATGAGATATCATTTCACACCACAAAGACTGGCACACATCCAAAAAAAGAGCAACCAGTGCTGGTGCAGATGTGGGGAGAAAGGCACTCTCATTCTTGGTGGGAATGTTGACTGATAGAGCCTTTCTGGAAAACAATATGGATATTCTGCCAAAAACTGGAAATTGAGCTCCCATTTGACCCAGCCATATCACTCCTGGAATATACCCTAGGGGGCCCAAAACACACAGCAGAAATATCATCTGCATTTCTATGTTCAGCCTACTTTGACCCTGATATTATATCAGGCAGTCCTCGTTCGGTCCTTTTTAGAGCTGCTATATTAATGTCTCTTTCAGGGTCGGGAAGATACACATTTTTATTACTGGTTTTGGCATACCAAATACACATCAGACAGCTTGCCAGGCTCTGCTGCGCGTGCATTGAAGAAATAGCTGAAAGGACAAAGAACCTCCGGCTTGGGCACATCTCTTCGACTCCACTGTTCCTTTTGCATTAACATACGCCTCAGAGACATGGGCCCTATGAAAGCAGGATGAGACGCTACCTGGGTCTCCCAAAGAGGAATCGAAAGAGCTATACTTGGTATATCATGCCTCACTCAAGTGAGAGAAGGAATCCCGGAGTTCCAACCTCTGTCACAGTTCCAGAGTCAGGGACGCTGTCTCATTTGCCAAGGCATCAAAAATCAGATGGGCTGGACATGTAATGCGATTTGAAGAGGACCACTGGACTAGAGCCATTACCGACTGGCTCTCATAGGACATCAAAAGATCACGTGGCTGCCCACCTACAAGATGGTCAGACTTCTTCATCAAGACCCTGCATGAATAGTTTCAGGCTCTTTGTATTCCTGAAGCAAGCAGATGTCATTGGGCCACACTGGCATGTGATAGGGTCAAAAGGAAATGTTACTGGTGCCCACTTGAGGAAATTGATGAACAACAAGATGTCTAGTGATCTAGTGATTTCTATGTTGATCGGTACTACTTACAATAGTTAAGATATGGAAACAACCAGAATATCCAACAACAAATGACTGGATAAAGAAACTATGGTACCATCTACACAATGGAATACTACAAAGCTTTTCAGAAAAGTGAAGTTATAAAATATGCCCTATTAATGGATGGACATGGAGAATATCATGCTGAAAGAACATCTATTTTTTTAAATGTTTAAGCAATACTAAAGATTTTAAATATCTAGTATAAAATTTTCAGATATCAATTTTTTGTTTTGCTTTATGGGTCACACCCAGCGATGCTCAGGGATGACTCCTGGCTCTGCACTCAGGAATTAATCCTGGTGGTGCTCGGTGGACCATATGGGATTCTGGGGATTAAACCAGGGCCAGCATGGGCTGCCCTACCTGCTGGACTATCGCTCCGGCACCTATCAAAAAAATTTTTTTATAAGACAATGTTGATGAACCACATATTTAACAAACCCTTAATAGATAAAACTTTAAAACACAAAACAAATATTTGAATAAAGATACTCACTAAAATCACAGTAATTTAAAATTCTATAATGGCAAATAAATTTATTAATATATTTATGATTGATTGGACCCCTGTTGCTTATTTAAAATAAAAACGAAAGGAAGAAAGTTAGGAAAGGAAGGAATTAGGGAGGAGGGAAGGAACGAACAAACGAACAAATGAGCGAACAGAGATAAAGGGAAAAATATAGTGAGGGAAGGAGAGAGAAATAGTAAAAATAGTCCCTTTAAATTCAATTTTTCTTGGAATCAAAGAGAAAGTATGGTTAGGCACATATCTTTCACACAACTAACCCATGTTCAATATCTCACACCACTTATGGTCCCCAAAGCACCGCCAGATGTGAACCCTGAGCATAGAGTCAAGATTAGGACCTAAACATCCCAAAAAACTAAACAAATTAATTTTATCTCACATGTTGTTTTGCCAGGTGCTACAGCCACACCTGCAATACTTCGAGGGCAAGGGAAAAAAATCATATTTAATGATAAAAGAAAATCATCGTTTTATATTTAACGGGCATTCATTAAAGACCAGAAAGAAGATTGTCCTGTATGTTATATATTAACAGACTGTAATAACTGTTAACTTTGCTGCATCGGCAGGTGGCAGATAGCAGACAGGCTTGTCTACACCCAGTGCTCTGCCCCGTGGGCCCTTGATGGTTAATGGTCTGACATAGAAAAAGACTGGGCCCCTAGGATGAACCCAGAGCCACAGCAGAACCTGACAAGCCACTCGTGGTGTATTCAGTATGCAAAAAAACAATAACAATAATGGACCTCATTCCCAAGGAATGGAGACATTACTTGTGCTGTGCTCGCTCAAGCAAATCAATGAACAATGGAAAGATAAGTGATACAGTGATACAAGTGATGTTGTTTTGACAATTTGTTTAGATCCTAGAAAAACTTAAGCTATGATTTTCTTATTTCAAAAAATTTCCATAAAATGATAATGTCAAACTAGAACTGAGCATTGAACATAGGCAAAGTGATATACATGATAACCCATACATGTATGTATTGCAAGCCACAATATGTAAGAGAAGGGAGAGAGAGAGAGTGAGAGCAAGCGAGTGAAGCGAGCGAGAGAGAAAGAGAGAGAGAGAGAGAGAAGTGCCTGCCATAGAGGAAGGCTGGGGAAGAGTATCTGGGAATATTGGTGGCGGAAGGGTGCTGGAACACTGTATGACTGAAAGCAATCATGAACATCTTTGTAACTGTATATCTCATGGAGTTGTAATAAACAAGTGATGAGATAAAACTTGCCATATTTCTAAACCAAAAATTGTGTATAATTCAGACCTTGCCTTTATCATTTGTTAGTGTATAAAATGTATGATTTTAGGAGCTAAAACAGGAAGCCTTGACTTAAGTATAATTTAGCACATTGTTTTAGACAAAACTGAACTCTCCTGGCCTTGTGAAAAATGAGTTGTAGTCATGACACAGCAAATTACCTTGCACACAATTGAGAACTGTTGATCATTTCCTGCTCCAATTACAAGATAGCCATCCTTGGTTTTAAAAGCCTAAAAGAAGTAAATACATACATATTAGCAAGTTTTTATAATGAGAACATTGTATTTGGCCTAACTTTCTATTATTATAATATGGTTACAATACTGTTAGTACATATGTTATTGGTGTATCTAGTTACCACATCTCACCACAATTGTAGTTTTGAAGATCCTCCTCTTGTAACTTCCAGTCCTCCCTCACCATTGCCCCCTCACTCTCACTCCCTTTGTATTCTCAGTTCTAGTAGCCAAGTATCACTTTACTCCTTTAGTCTCTTTTCTACACACACACACACACACACACACACACACACACACAAATGAGGTGAGATTATCTGGTATTTGTCCTTCTCCATATGACTTATTTCACTAAACATAATGCTCTCAGTTCCTTCCAAATTTGGGTGTGAACTGCATGATACTGGTCTTATCATATTCCTGCATAGCATTTCATTTTTGCATTATACCACTTATTTATCCACCCACTTACATTACAATATTTGTCCATTTGTCTGTAGTTGGACTTTTTCTTGCTCCAACCCCAGTTTTTATTTTTAATTTTATTTAAATACCATGATTAACAAAGTTGTTCACAATACATTTGCTTCAGGTATTCAACATTCCAACACCAGTTCTACCATCAATTATAGATGGATATTTGGGTTGTTTCCATATCCTGGTTATTGTCCTAAATAGAGCAATCAAAAGAGAAGTGCATACATCTTTTTGAATTAATGGTTTTGTAATTTGGCAGTAGATAACAAAAAGCAGAATAACTGGGTGAAATGGGAGTTCTATTCTTACTTTTTGATAAATCTCCATAACTGTATCCAGAGAGACAAAACCAGATAATGTGGCATACATTCACAATCACATCTGTTCATGTCAATAACTATATTCCCACCTAAAATAAATAATTGCTCATTTTATCATATTTTGCATTCCTGGTCATTTCCAGTTGTTTTTTACTATATGTCATTCATACTAACATGAAATGGTTTATATTTATTGCTTTTATTTGCATTTTCCATATAGTTACAATGAAAAACTTTCATATGCCTATTGCCCATTCATAAATTATAATACACACTTGAAAATGAAAAATATCATGAATTTACTACAAATATTCATAAAAAAATATAAATGGCTCATTTCCTAGAATCATACAACATTCCAAGAATGAAGTAGAAAACCTGAATAGAACTATCAAAAGAAATTGAAACTATAACCCAAATCCTCTGCAAGAATAAAATCTCAGTTCCAGATAAGTTCATTAATGAGTTATATAAAACTTTCAGAGAAGTGAAACCCTCAACAAAATAGAAAGTAGACATAGAAAAAAAATTTTCCTTAAGGTAGTAATAGCTCTTTACAACAAATCCACATCATACTCAGGTAGAAACCTAAAACGTTTTCCGCTGAGATCAGGCACTCAGGCAAGGTTTTCTAGTTTTCCACAATTATTTAATATCATCATTAAAGTCCATCATGCAGAAATTAGGCATTAAAAAGGAAATTAAAGGAATCAAAATTTAAAGAGGTAAATTTTCACTATTTTTCAGATGGTATGACTACATACATAGAATATCCTAAATATTGTTTTTTTATAATATCACTGAAATAATAAACCATATACTACAGCAGTAAGCTACAATATCCACACACAAATATCTGTTTTGTTTCCATATGCAAATAACAAATTTGAAGATAAAGGCATGTAAAAGACTATTCCATTTAAAACATCATTGAAAAATATCAGACACCAGGTAAACACATCAGGCTTCTGTGGAGCTGG
>JAJIBD010016391.1:0-23686 GCA_021461705.1 Cryptotis parvus | reverse complement strand
CCTCGCCGCAGGCGGCGCAGCAGCAGCGCGGGCAGCGCCACGCTCAAAGCCCCGCCGATGCGCGCCGCCTCGTACAGCTCGCGGCTGCGGCGGTCCAGGAGCAGCAGCCGCGGCCGCGGGGCGCCAGCTCGCGGCGCAGCCACAGGCACGAGCGGCCCAGGCCCTCCATGGGCTCGCGGCTCGGGGGCACGTCGGGCCGCCGGCTCTGCGGAGAGACCCGAGACGTCGCGTGAGCACCAGGGCCCATTCTGTCCGTGGGGCACGCAGAAAGGCGCCCGGTGCCCGCCCCCACCCAAGAAAAACACTCGAGACCCGCCCTCTGGCGCCAGGCGCCGCTCCGTCGCGGGGAGCGAGAGAAGACGCAGGCGGGAGAGCTGGATCACCCTCTGGGCCACGGACACCTCCTGTCACACCCCTTTCGGCGTCTCTTACTCTGCCTGCCCTGGTCCTCAATCACTACCCAAGTTCCTACTTTGGGGCCTTAAGCGCGCGCGATCCTCCTCACCTCTGCCCCGGCCCTCGGCAGGCGAGCTGAGCCCCAGGAACCCAGGCGGCCCCGAGAAGAGCAGGGGAGAGGTGTGGGAGAGAGGGGGCGAGAGAAAAGAGGTAGAGAGAGACGGAGAGAGACGGGGGGCGGGGGAGAGACTTGCAGCGTGATCGGCGGCGGCGGCGGGAGTCGGCCGCGGGTCCCAGAGACGGGGGCGCCGTGCCCCGGCGGGGAGTCCCGGCCGGCGGCAGCGAAGGGGCGGGGGCGGCGGAGCTGGCGCGCACGTGGGGAGCAGCTGCTTGCGCGCCTGCCTGGCCGCTGCTGGCCGCCGCTGGCTGCCGGACCCCTCTCGCACCTTGGAAGCCGCTGCCTTAGGGTGTGGGGTTGCCGTTCGCAGGGGGCGGGGCTGCGGGGCGGGCTCAGGGGCGGGAACCAACGGGTGGCAGTGAAAGCAGTCGGGTGGGCTCCCCCATCCCCCGCAAGTGGCAGGCTGAGCTGAGGCTTCCACCCAGGCGGGACAGGGCCAGGGCAGAGGCCAAGGGCAGGTCAGGGGCCCGGCAGGGGGGCCCGCCGCAGCTCCTGGCCGGCGCCAGTCAGGCCCCTGGAGGCAGGGGAGGAGGGGACAAGAGCCCAGGCCCCTGGCCCCAGAGTGGCCTCCAGCCCAACGTACGGGCTCCCAGGCACCAACCTGCCCTCTGACAGGCCCGCCGTGGCTCCAGCCGTACAATGGGCCCCTCATCTCCTTGGCTCTGGGCTCCCGCCAGGGCCCCACTGAAATCAGGGAGGCGGGAAGAGGGGCCGGACCGGCAGCTCACCGCAAGGCGGCTTGGGAGGCTGCAGGCAGAGGGGCTGGCGCTCGGCACCCCAGGAGCTTCATTTGCACCAACCTCACCGAAAGCAGGGGGAAAGGGCCTCTGAGCCTCTGTCTCACTGCCTCGCTGGACCAGGGAGTGCCTCTGTTTCCCGACTGCCTCCCCTCAAGTTCTTCCCCTCAAAATCTCTGACATCTGGACTCCCCTGCGGTCCAGTCTACGAGCTGCCCCAAACCCCCTCCTGCCACCCGGCCTGTCTGTCTCCTCTGCCTGCTGCCCTGCCCAGCCCTGCCAGGCCAGAGGCCTCCATACCTTCCATGGACACACGAGGCTCAGGCAGGGGCGCCTGCTTGCTCACACTCACAGGCGCGCAGGACAGGCCAGTAATAAAGAAAGAGAGCAACCAGCTAATCCCGGGTGATAAGGCTGAGCCAATGCAAGGAGGGTGGGGAGGTTCCTACAGGCCTGGCTCCATGGCCCTCCTCGGCTTCAGACCCATGGAGAGCAAATAGCAGAGTTGAAGGGAAATGTACAGCAGATAAGATAAAGCTCAGACAAATTGATCAAAAGGTTAAGCCTCTGATAGATAAATGGGCCAGGGACCAGAAGAGACCTCGCGGAGAAAAACACAGCCCAGATCACACATTTGGGGGCAGGTCTGGGCTGAGGGACAGAGGGGTAAATAGCAAGCTGGGCAACAAGGTGAGAGCAGACAGCCTGGTCCCTCTTGTCACTTATGAGCGTGAGGCAAGCGGTCAGCATGAACTCCGCCCCGCAACAAGGGGGCACTGCCAGTGGCCACCAGCGGCAGTAGGATGAGCTGTCCGCCAGGAGGGCCTTTGGGAAATTCAGACCTGAAAACAAATCCGCACCCTCTGGGGACCCAGGCCCAGGGACTGAGGAACAGAGGCAGTGAGAAACTGCCAGCACGGTGGGTGGGCATTCAAACTGGGTAGGAGGGCTGTTCACAGAGCTGGCCCTTGGGGCTCCAGTCCCTGCAGGATCCTGTGGGCCACCCGCTGGGACGTGGTGCCCTTCAGCCTGAACCCAGCCCCCTCCTCTTTCACAGGTTTTCCCCCTTCTTCAGCCCTCCCCCAGGTGGCCTCTGCCAGGCAGCCTTCCAGTCTCCCTGGGCCAGCCGGGAATGTCCCTCCTCTGGGCTCCAGTGATCTTGTTCCCTGAGGCTGCAATGCCCAGGGGCTCCGAGCAGGACAAGAGCCCCTGGGCTGAGGCTCTGCTATCTTTTCTCTCAAAGGCAAGAGGTGGGTTGCCTCGGGAGCCATGAGCACCCAATTTGGGGACCCTCTTCAGACTGCTGCAGTTGTGGGGGCTCCTTAAGCTGCAGCAGGGGCAAAGGATCTCAGTGGGTGGGCAGTGGGGGTGGGGTAGTATACAGGCTTGGGGAGACACTGGCCTCCGCAGCCCTGTTATGGGTGGCAGTGTGGCTGGAGAGAGGGCCACCAGCCTCTGGAGGACTGCATGGAGGAGGTGAGCAGAGCTGGACTAGGAAGAGGGAGGCAGGACTGGGAAGAGAGAGGGAGGCAGATCCAGCTCCATCTGCCCCACGGCCCTGCAAAAGGAGCCAGGCTTCAATCTCCAGAGCAAGCGCTCAGTGCCTCGTGCCAGAGCATCCTCTGCGCCAGCAGCAGGACAAACTCGAACCTGTTGCCACCTCCGCACTGCAGGGGCTGAACGCAGCCAAGCCCCCTCCCCCGACCCTCTCAGGGCGCGCGGGTACTCGCGCGGGTACTCGGTGCCCGCCGCAGCCGCGGCCGCTCCAGCGCCAGCCCCGCCCCACCCGCCCTGCCCTCACCCCGCTCCCAGGGCTGGGGTGCTGGGCGGGTGGGGAGCCAGGTCGCGTTCTCGCCATTACACCCCGCGCTGGGCGCTCCCCATTTCCACCCAGCCAGGCCAGTGTCCCAGCGGCCATGGGGAAGGCAGGCGTCTGCGTCTGCGGGTAACCCGAAGCGGAGCGTCGAAAGCGCGCCCCCCCTCCAAGGTCAGCCTACCATCTCCCCTCACCCCTCAAACGTGGGCTTCCCACAGGGCCAAGGGGCAGGTTTGGGGCTGTTGCAGCTGGGTCACGTGGTCAAGTATACAACTCCCAGTGACAGCGTCCCTGTCACATCTCAGATCTTTTCACACTCTGCTCCTGGCCTCGTAGCTCTGTCCTGCGCGATCTCCTGGCAGAACTAGGAGTTTCTCCAAGGCAGGAGCGGTTTCGTGGCGCCCAGGGGCCACAGGCAACCCCCTCCCCAGCGCAGGGCCTGGCAAGCACCGCTCAAGGAAGAAATGCGTGTGAGCAAAGAAGGCACGAATGAATGAAACCAATTGTTGCCTGAGGGAAGCCAGGAGGCGCACCCCCAGCCAAGCCAGACAGGCCCCCAACTCTCTAGCCCTCCAGGGGGCTTGGCTGGGCCGCTGGCACCTGCTTGCTCAGTGCCCACTCCCATTTCAGGGCTAGCTCCCCTCTTCGTTTCTCACCTCAGAGAACCTTGGGGCCCCCAAGCACCTTGCTCGCTAACCGAGTCCTGGGGGAGCCAGCGTTGATTTAGAAAGCCCCAGATGCCGGGTATGCCCCTACTGCTGCCTCCACAGGCCTTTCCTGCCAGGAGTGGGGGTGGTGGGGGTACAGGGGGAGGAAGATGGGAATCCAGCAGGTGTGCCTGCCTGTTGGGGTGCAGGGGAAGCAGGAGGGTTCTTGGGGTGCAGACTAGTGTTAGGATGGGTGGACTGCAGAGTCTCTGGACTGGGCACGTGTGTGGGGGAGCTGGGGCTGGAGGGCTGGAGCAGTGTGGGCAGGGCAGGCCCGCAGGAAGTGTGTGCGCACGACTGGGTGTGTCCTCGCGTGTGCGGTCTGGGAAGATGCTAGCCCTTCTTAGGGCGTCGGAGGCTGCTGGGGCAAGCATCCGCGTCCCCAGTATGGACCAAGGAGCTGCGTCGCGGGGGCCACGGCAGGCGGGTACCATGGCGCGACCGAGCCGGTTTTTCCGGGGCCAGACTTTGGGGGTGCGGGGTGGAGGAGCGCACGTCGGGGGCGGCCAGGCCGCGTGGGGGGTGGGGGGGGCCGGGACGCCGTGGGCTCGGCTCACCTCCGCTGCCCTCCGTTGGCCTCGGCTCCCCGAGCCGGCTCCGCGCCTCCCGGCCGGGAAGTTTCCGAAGCTCTGGCGACGGGAAGGGGCTGCGCTGCGGCCACAGGAGCCTCGGGCGGCGGCCTGGCCTGCAGCTGAGCGGCCGCCGCGCCTCCGCCGCCGCTGCCGAGCGCAACTCCAGGATCCCGCCTCCGCCGCCGCCTCCCGCCCCGGCCGCCGTCTTCTCCGCCCCCTGCCCAGGAGGGGCCCTGTCGCGGTCGTGCGTGGGGGGGTGGTGGGGCGCCGAGGTGGGGACCCCGGCCCAGGCGGGGTCTGCAAGGAGGGCGGGCTGCACCACCAAGGAGGGGGCACGAGACCCAAGCCCGGGTCCAGAGCCCCAGCCTTCTCCCCATCTCCGGGAGCCTACTCGGGGGTGTTGGTGCCAGGAAGGGGCGGCGCCAGAGGCGGGGGTGCGGCCGCGAGGGGCAGCCCCATGGCCAGGCTGGCTTCGCTGGGTGCCCAGCAACGACCTCCTTTGCTCCCTACGCCAGTCTGCCAGTCTCAAGAGACTTGGCCGCGCTCTAGTGAGAGAAACTGAGGCAGTGCCTTGGCAGCTCTCACGTATTGGAGTGGCAGCAGAGGGCCTCAAAACCTCTGTGGAAGGTTTCTGGCCTGACCTCAGAGCCTGGAGCCACAGCTCAGTAGGATGAAGGTTGACATGATGGATGCTTGGGGGCTACCCAGGAGCAGAAGCAGACTGGGGGGACCACTGGGACCAGGGGAGACTCTTCTCCACCAGGCTGGCACAACCGGATGCCAGTTGCTCCACAGACGTGGGGTCGCCTGGCTGGGTTGTACACCATTCGGAATTCCCCTGATCATTCCCTGGAGAGCGGAGGGGCCTTTCCCAGCCTGCTACCTCTGTTTCCCCATCTGGCACTCCTACAAGAGTGGACACACCACCTGGTCTCCACACAGCCCCATCAGGGGCCATGCCAGCTGGTGGCCCAGCACCTGCCTGTGCTTTTCCCTGCTGCTGTGGGATGCAGGCCCTCCAAGTGAGGAGCAGAGCTGTCGGGCGTCCTGCTACTGGCTGGCTCTCTGGGGTCTGACCCACTCCCCGACACATGGCTGCCATGGCCGGCGCTTCCACTGAAGGTCAAAACAAGCACATACTCAGTGTGTGAGTAGAGAAAGGCTGTACCCTGGGCTCCTCCTGGCCGCTCAGCTTCTCCCAGCTTCTGACAAGATCTCTGAGTGAGGGCCTGGCCAACCTCGAGCCCCGCCCATCTCCTTGACCACCCAGCATGTCAAATGCTTGACAAGACATCCTGACTGCTGGACTTTGATGCTCAGGGGCATCAGGAAGGTGGAGAAGGGTCTGCTTGTCTGTTGAGGCTTCTGGAAGCGCTGACAGATGACAGGTCTGCCCAGCCTGGCCCCCTGGGTGCTGGCAACACTTTGATTGCACGCAGTCCCCTGTCTGTGGCAGACATGCAGGGCACAATTATGTTCTTCTGCAGCCTATGGGGCCTACACCTCAGATGCCCATTGTTGTTCTCCCTGGGCCCTTATCCAGATACGGTCAACCTCATGGGCCCAGGTAGCCCCAAGTCTGCCTGGTAGCTGAGGTATAAGGCTGAGCTGTTCCCCCTTGGGACAGGAAAGGGGGCAGAAGCTGTGGGAGGGACACAGAGCGGCTAGGGACATCAGGCTAGGCAGTGATGGAGAGCACCTCCCAGCTCCGGTGGCAGCAGCGCTCGCTTCAGGCCCAGTAACCTGCTTCTAAGCCTCGGGGCCGGCATGAGAAAGGAGCACATCTGGTTGTCCAGATGATCTAATCCTTCCCTGAGAGTTACAGATCATATAACCCTTCCCCGCAAAGCAAGGCGGAAGGGGACGAGCAGGCTGGGAGAGCCACAAAGTCAAGGGGGGACCAGGGAGACTCGGGAGGCTGTGAGGGAGCCGCCTCCCCTGCCCTGATGTCTCCTCCCCTCACTGCACCCTGCAAGCCACCTCTCAGATTTTCAAGCAAGGAGGCGGGGTGGACTTCTCCCTTTGTCACTACTCAGTAACTCCCTTGCCCCCCCCACACTGCCAGCTTCATCCGGAACCTCACCCGCACCCCCATACCCAGATGACTTCACATCAGACTGGTTCAGCTGCTGCGGTGGGTTTCGAGGGCTACCAGCAGCCTTTATGGTGCTGAGTGGGAGGGACTAACCCTTGACAGTGGTATCTTGGGGATGAGACTGAGATAAAGGGGGTCCCTGTAGCAGTGACTTGCCCAAGGGCTATAAACTGTGGGTCAGGTGTGTGTGGGATGTGGAGGTCTGGAGATCCACGGACGCTGACTGCCTAGCACTGTGGCAGTGACAGGACAGAACACTCTCACAAGTTTCAGCTACTCTTGAGGAGGATGAAAGTGGGGCCCACAAACACAGTGTTCCAGGCCACACGGTGACCTCTGCCTGGATTCCCTGGCTCTGGGGGCTGAGCTGGCTAACAGACCTCACAGAGGACTCTGCCTGCCTATGAGCTCAGGTCCACCCACTAGGGGTGATGCTGTGTGACCTGGCGCAGTTGAACACCTGCACGCTCCCATGCAGCATGCCCCTTTTCCTGCCACAGTCTGCACAGGAAAGGAAGACTGGGGGTGTTTTCCATCGGCTATGTTGAGAGTTTTCCATCTAAATCTAGAGGTGCGGTTCTGACCGCCCTGTATTACTTGCTTCCCACATGGGTAACTGATCTGCATCTCCAAGCACATGGTGAGAGAACAGCACTGCACAGGTGCTGGCCAAATCCTGGACAGAGTGTGGTGGGATAAAGGAACTGTCACTCAGTGTAGTAGGTTCAGACCTTTTATTGCCACTGCAAGTAAAGGACCTGTCAGGCATGGAGGCTCAGCCATGAGCCAGCATTCTGGAGTGCTACTGGATTTTTTATGGGGAGCAGATGAAATGAGGGGCCACTAGGAACTCAGCCCCAAACCCCATCTGCCTCCTGCCACCAGGGAGAGAAATCTTCAGAAGTAGTCTTTAGGTATGGGGGCTCAGGGTGCACCCCAGTTAGCTATCTCCTTCTTAGTAGGTACTCCTATATCTCTGGACCCCGTGAAGCCCTTCTGCTCATCCTCAGATGGTCTAGAGTTAGGGCCCGGAAGTGGGGCCACCCCAGTGCTGAGTTCTCTGCACGTTGTTCAGTAACACTGTTGCTTTGACCACAGCTTGTCCAGTGTGTTGGTGTGTCAAGGCCCCTTGGGGCTGCTCTCACAGTTAGATAGGAGTCTAGGCACCCACCAGCTGGTGGCCCTCGAGTCATGTGCTGCTGCCGAGAGCATGGCCCCCAGCCTGCACAGGGCTCTTCACTGCTCTCTGGGGCAAGGACTGTGGCATCTAGGGGGATCCCCTAGAGCCCCCCATAGCTCCAGTCACTACCCATGCCCCCCTGGACAGCATGGTGCCTCCAGGTACAGAGACCACTTTAGGAGCTGGACTGTCCCCTCCCCATGGCCAGGCCTGCCCCTCCTCCAGTTGCACATCTGAACACACATTTGTCCTGAAGCTGATGGCATTGGGCACCAGCCCTGCAGCACCCTTTGTCGTCTGGGTGGCAGCAGGACAGAGTCCTGAGCTGCTACCAAGGTATACACCGCTGCTTCCGCCCTGGGACTCAGGAGCAGCAGAGCAATGCATGCCTGCGCCTGCTTTGACCCTGCCACTTGGTGCTCGGTGACCCACCCACAGTCCCTTGGCTCTTTCTGGGGGTCTGTGTACGGTAGAGGTGATTGTGGTTGTTCACTGCCCCCTGCCTCCACCATCCCCTTCCTAGCTCAGGCTGGTGTGATCACTGCCGGGTGGGGCTGTGCCCCCTATGCCATGCTGCTGCACATACACTTTCAGCCCACTCCACTCTGGGCCTGGTCTGGGGGACATCTGGTGCCCCAGGGACCCTTAAAAACCATCCTGCTGTCCTGTTGCCTGCTATGAGTGGCTCCTGGCCATGTGCTTCCTCCCTCTGCCTCCCCTCCAGCTGGTGACCACCAGCCTATGGTCTCACTGTCTCTACCCTACCTGACTCCTCCCACCTGAGAGTCTTCTTATGGAAGCAGAAGGGAGAAGGATGAGCTGCCCTGGATCCCCTCTGTTTCAGGCCTTCTGGTCAGCCTGTCTTAAGAGGTCAATGAGGATGGGAGGACAGGCAGCTCACCCAGAGTCCGCAAGGCCATGCATACATGAGCACACCCACACACTTATATTGTGGGGCTTTTGGCTTAGATTAGACCCACGCTTGGACCCAGCAACTGTGAAGAGGCCTTTGTTTGGAGACGATCATTGCAGATGGCAGGAAGATGAGAATTGCCCTGGAACGGGAGGCTGGCCAGACTCAGATGGATCCTGAGAAGCAGTGCCCTGCATGACTGGAGGCCCACCAAGGGGGCCACTGGTCTCTGGGACAGCCCAGACTGGGAGACAGTAGCTGCCTCAGGTTCCAAGGCACCCGCCTGGAGTGCTTTGTCCTGGCAGTTGTGCCTGCTTCATGGGGCCTGTGCCTTTCCCTGCCCACACTCATGCAGGCAAAGGAGACGAATGAGGACAGGAAGATGCCGATCTTTGCCAGACTAGCTCAGAGAAATTCTTGTTCGATTCTTGCTCTCAGCTGGATGTAGACCCTGGGCTCAGCGCAACTCTTGTGGTTTGAACTCCTGATCCGTGAAATAAGACAAGAGGTAGCGTTGCCCAGCTGGCCTCACTACCTGTTGCAAAGTGTTGATTTCTGAGGCTTTGGGCATAAAGGACATTGTGGGTTGAGTAAGTCAAGACCAACTGTGCACCCTTACTCTATGTAGTGCCCCACTCCTAATAAAATGCTTCCTTTTGGACCAGAGCGGCGCGAGTGGGTCAGAGGGCAAAACATCTTGCATGCAGGAAGCTGGTTTCTATCCACAGCACTGCACGGTCCTCTGAGGACTGCCAGGGCAGTCCTCGGGCAACAATGGGTGTGAGAAAAGGCAAAAGAGAAACAACCAAAAATGTAGAGCAATAATCCAGTGGGAGGGCCTTTTCTTGCTTGTGGCTGACCTGGGTTTGATCCCCAGCATCCCATATGGCTCCCCAAGAACCACCAGGAGTAACTCCTGAGTCTAGAGCCAGGAGTAACCCCTGAGCATCGTTGGGTGTGACCCAAAGGGGGAGACAACAAAGAAAAGAGAAAACAAAGGGTTCTGTTTTATGAAGAGAAAGTAACTTTCACTTCGGCTTTTCCCTCTTCAGTCTTTTATCTATCCATCCATCCATCCATCCATCCATTCACTTACTTATTCATTCATTCATTCATTTAGTTATTGATTGATTGGTTGGTTGATTGCTTTTGGGTCACACCCAGAGATACTCAGGGGTTACTCCTGGCTCTACACTCAGGAATTACTCCTGACAGTGTTCAGGGAACCATATGGGATGCCATGTATAAAACCCAGGTCAGTCTTATGCTAGGCAAATGCCCTACTGTGTACTAGCACTCCAGCCTTTCCCTCGTTAGTCTTGCTTTGGTTGTCTCTTACAAGGTTTCCTGTTGTTTTATTTTAATTCATTTTCACATATTTAAAAACTGCATTTTTCTAGTCCCCTCTTCAGAGCCAACGAGATACTGCAGCAGAGAAGGCATTTACCTTGCACACAGCTGGCCAAGCTTCCATCCCTGGCAATGCATATGGCCCCCAGAGCCCTCTGCGAACCTCCCCACCCACCCCCACACCCAGAAGTGATCCCTGAGTGCAGAGCTAGAAGTAAGATCTGAGCACTGCTAGGTGTGACCTAAAAACAAAAATCAAAATTTCCTTTTTGACTTGCAGTTAGTTTTCGCCTGTTCACATTTTTTTTTGTGATTGTTTTCAGTGTTGATTTCTACTTTGATTCTTTTTTTTTAATTAATTTATTTTTTTTTTTTGCTTTTTTGGTCACACTTGCGATGCTCAGGGTTTCTCCTGGCTCTGCACTCAGGAATCACTCCTGGCGGTGCTGGGGGACCGTATGGGATGCCGGGATCGAACCCGGGCGGCACGGCGGGCCGTGCGTAAGGCAAATGCCCTACCCGCTGGGCTATCGCTCCGGCCCGATTTCTACTTTGATTCTATTCTGATCAGTGGCCACATTCCATATGGGCCAGTTCTTTTCCATTTGTGGCCTTGCTTTGTGGCCTGGGATATGGTTTATATAGCTGCAAATGGGTCTCTGCTGTTGGGTGAGACCTGACATGGGTGCAGAGTCTTAAAAAAAAATGTCCACTGGATCCTGTGAGGTGAGTTCTCTTTCCTTGGTGATTTTCTCTGCAGTGGTTTTTTTTTGGGGGGTTCACTGAGTGCCTCAGTGTGATTTAGGCTAGTTCTCTTTGTCAGGGATTTTGCAGCTCTTTAGTTTGGTTCCACACGCACAACACTAAGGCTTGGTGGCATGACCCACGATCTTAAACTTTTCGATTTGGAGATGAAACTTGGTGGAGTATTGCAGGGAAGAGAAGGCAGCTCAGAGCAGGAACTTTCGCTCTCGGCTATTCCAGAGTCCTGGAAAGCATAAGTAGCCTCAGCGTGGAATTGGGATGCAGTCACCAGTGGCCAGAGCATCAGAGGCAAGTGTGGGGCCAGAGTCCGAGAACCCTGGTGCTTCATGAAGAGGTGCCGGCTTAGTCCACTCTGCGCCAGGCGCAGACTGAGCAAGCAGTGGTGCTTCATAGCTCGCACCTAGACAAGATCCTTGCTTTATTCTTTATGAAAGGTGTTTGCAGAGCCCCTGTTCTAATAAAATACGGTGTTCTCCTGTGTGCATTCCAGCCAGGAAACTGACGATGCCTTTTGCTTTGGGGGTGGGATTTTGTCATTCATAGTAGGGGGGTGAGAGAATGTGTTCTATTGGTTCCCTGGGAGCATCTACACTGGGCACTGGGGAACGGGGGCAATTAGGGTGTAGAGAGCAGAGGACAGGGAGACCCACAAAGTGCCCAGAGAAGGCAGGAGTGGAGCAAGCTGGAATGCTGGGTGCCAGGGAGCAGAGGTGTAAAATGAGAGCAGGGTTGTTTTCCAGGGTGCTGAGGCTGGTGGATGGAGGGACCCTGCTAGGGCCCTGGATGCCCACTGAGGGGAAAGACTGCTGGAGGCATCCAAATCCCGAAACTACTCCCACAGCGACCCCACATGGTTGTTGACCTCAGGGGTCTCAGTTCAGGCATGGAGTCCCATTTCTGACCCAGGGCCTGCCTGGTCTCCCCTTCTCTCTATACTGCTCCTCCAGGATCTGTCCTCTTCCCAGACTGCCTGTGTGGGAGCAGGCCCTGGGTCTCAGGCAAGGCAAAGACAGGTTGTGTGTGCTGCCAGTGGGGCTAGGGCCTTCCAGAGCCATTAAGCAGTCATTAAGCAGCCACTATATGTGCCATGGAGGCAGTAGGCAGAGGCCAGCATGTATGTGGGAGGGCTAACACAGAGACATCCTGGAGGACATACGGAAGGAAGAAGCCATGCCACATGGTGCTGGGAGGCAGTGAGCCTGGGGATTCCTGGGGGACTTGGAAAGAGTCAGCGGGGCAGGTACACAGGGGTCCCTAGAATGGGGTGTATGGAGTTGGAGCACAGGTCTGGAGCTTGTCTGGAAGTGGGGTACCCCGTGAGACCCTGGCCCCCATCCTTTCCACAGGACCTTTGTCCAAGTGGCACACACCCCACTCGTGACCGTGTTTCCCTTGGACGGTCTCCAGGTGTGCTGCTGCCCCTGCCCATGGGTGAGGAAAATGATGTCAAACTCATGACTATTGGACACCCCAACTGCCCCCACTGGAGCCTGAGCATCCCTGCTGGCGTCCAGATTCTGAGCTACCAGGAAGCGTCCAGGCCTCCTGGCCCTGGTAAGGGAAGGAGAAGTCATGAGCATGTGCAGCTCATCATGGGCCTGACATTCCCAGCATGGATGAACTTCTACTCCCAGCTCTGGCCCCACTGGGTCCCCAGGAGACCTGTAGCCATCATGGCCTCAAGAAGAAGCCTCAAAGCTTCTTTTTTTTTGGGGGGGGTCACACCTGGAGACTCTCAGGAGTTACTCCTGGCTTTCCGCTCAGAAATTACTCCTGGCAGTGCTCAGGGGACCATATGGGATGCCAGAGAATCGAACCCTGGTCAGCCGTGTGCAAGGCAAACACCCTACCAGCTATGGGGCTGGAGGCGATAGCTCAGCGGGTAGGGCGTTTGCCTTTCACGCGCCGCCTCTGCCGGCCTGGGTTTGATCCCCGGCATCCCATATGGTCCCCGAGCACCGCCAGGAGTGATTCCTGAGTGCAGAGCCAGGAGAAACCCCTGAGCATTGCCGGGTGTGACCCAAAAAAGCAAAGAAAAAAAAACCCATCCTACCAGCTGTGCTATCACTCTGGCCCCCAGGCAAAGCTTCTAACTTAGCCAGAGCAGGGGTTGGGAGCAGAAGGCACCCCCCCACATCGTGGTCCCTCACCCTCTGCTCTCAGCCCTCCCCCACCAGTGTACCAGCCTCACCTCTGACTGCCAACTCAGTTACCACACAGACCCTGGGCACCAGGGAGGCTGGGGACTGCAGGCACTCTGAGCAGCCCCCACACACCACCCCTCAAACAGATACAGGACTTTGGCTGCTTGGACACTGGTCATTGCAGGCTGCACTCATCACCGCATCCCTGCCTTCTTGGGGGGCTATGGGAGCTCAGCCAGCCTCCCTTCTCTCCTTCTTCTCTCTCTTCCTCCTCACTCCTCTCTCTCCCTCTCTCTCCTCCTTCCTTTCCCTATTCTCCCTGTCTTCCTCCATCCCTCCTCCTTGATCACTTGATCACTTGATCACTTGATCACTTGAATCCCGTTATTCATCGCCAGTAACATTTCCATTGGACCCTATCATGTGCCAATGTAGCCCAATGGCATCTGGTTGATTCAGGAATATGAAGAGCCTCAAACCATTCCTTCAGGGTCTTTACAAGGAAGTCTGACCATCTTGTAGGTGGGCGCCACGTGATCCCTCCTCCTATCCATACTTTTTCCTTCCCAGCTTCTTGGCCTACACACACCCTCCCGTTTGTGTCCCCCAACCCATTGGTCTTCCTGAGTGTCTTGGGGGGGGCGCTGTGGTGGGCTGGGATATCATTGGGGGGGGCCCTTTAAAAAAGACCCCTTGTCCCATTCCCTGATGTTCCCAGGGTCCAGGAAATAGACACATCTTTCGGGATACTGGGGGCAACTCCTGATTGGTGCTTAAGGGTCACTTCCGGAGGTGCCAGAATCAAACCCAGGGCTCCCACACCCCTCTTTGAACCACTACCCTGGCTCAGGCACCCTTTCTGATTCTTGGGGTTCCCCAGCTAGAACACAGTTCTCTGAGGGTTGAACATGACCATATAGACAGGGCCGCAGAGTGGCACTGGAGGGGCTTGGAGGAATCCCTGGGCACTGTCAGAGACTGGAACAGCTGAGAGGAAGACAAGCTTCTAAGGCTCTGTGTGTGTGTGTGGTGCAGCGTGTGCAGTGCGTGTGTGTGTGTGTTTGGGCCACACCCAGTGCCACTTGAAGCTTACTTCTGGTTTTGTGCTCAGGGATCACTCCTGGACTCGACGGACCATATGAGGTGCCAGGAATTGTACCACTGCACGTATCTCTCTGGCCCAGTCCAGAGGTTTGTCATTTGTTTTCAGGGCCTGGGAGGGATTGTCATGCTTCACGGTGTTTGGGGTTGCTCCCTCTGCTGCTGACATGGAACCCAGGCCTCCAGCAGCAAAGCTCTCTCAGGAGAGCCTTTCAGGGCCTTCTCAAAGACAGACAGGCTGCAGCTGGAGAAGCTTCTGGAAGGCGTTGCTCTGTCCACCCTGCCGGAGCGGACCTGGTTGCTTGCTCCTCGCCCCCGCCTTCCTCCCCCCTGTCCGCTATAGCGCAGTCCTGCCTTCACAGCTTACCTTTCTCCCCCACCACGGCCTTTGTTTTCCCAGGAGTTAATCATTGTCCTTTGCTTGCTGTTTGCTTAGCTTCCCATGCACTTATCACTAATTCAACCCTCGACTCGTCCCGGTGTGTAAATGTTCTCTCAAGACGTTCAAACACACCAGGCATTCGAGCGATCTCATGCACGAGAAGCTCTCTGGTGGCTGAGCCCTCTGACCCTCACAGGCTGCCGGACTCCCTCGCCATCTCCCCAGGGAGCCCCTCCTTACACCCCCCACCCCCCACCCCTGTCTGCCTGGCCGCACGTGACTGCAGTGCTTCACACTGGGAAAATGTATTCCAAAGGAGAGGGCTGGTGAGTGGGGGCCTCAGCACGGCCTTGAGCAGTTGCACCCCCCCCCACCTCGGTCTTGCTCCCATTATCTGTAGGAGCCCAGGTTTGGACTGGGGTTATTCATTAATCCTTCACTTATTCATTCAACAGACACTGGTTTAGCCGAGACTCTTAGGAACTCTGTTTATCATGGAAAATGTCACCCAGAAACAAAGGGGAAGAGATGGTTAATGAAGGCCAGGGAACTCTGGCCAGTGTCAACAATTTCCTTTTAGTTTGGGAACTTTTTTTTTTTTTTCTTTTGGGCCACCCCGGCAATGCTCAGGGGTTACTCCTGGCTCTGCACTCAGGAATCACTCCTGGTGGTGCTCAGGGGACCATATGGGATGCCGGAGATCGAACCCAGGCCGGCACAGGCCGGCGCGTGCAAGGCAAACGCCCTACCCGCTGGGCTATCGCTCCGCCCAGTTTGGGAACTTATTTGGAAGTAATGAGGGTTCCAGAAGTGGCAAAGATCCGCGCAGCGCCTGTGCCCATTCGAGCCACTGCACTTCCTCTGCCCTGATGACGGACCATCTCCCAGGTGTGAGAAAGAGGACGCAGTTTTGGGGAGAGGGCCTCACCCCGAGGAGTATGTGTGGGTTGGGTCTCACTCTCAGATTGTGCAATCCCGTTGGGCAGCAACTTCACAGCACCCCGAGGCAAGGCCAGTGCAGATCTGCAGGCTGCCCCTGGGCTCCCCCACTCCTGCAGCTGATCCTCCATTCTGCTGACAGCTCTGGAGCCAGGTCCTGAGGCCCAAAGGATCCCTACTGCCCAACCTCCCAGGTGGGGCCACCTACAGTCCTTCTGGAACCTTCTGGAACATCTTCTTGTTCCCTTTGTTCCCCGTGCTTTCCCCTCATCTTCTTCAGCAGTGGGGGCTGCCTGGATAGGGGTCATGGCAGTCCGAGTCAGAAGGCTCTAGAGATGTGTGATCCCTAAGGACATTGTAGAAAAGGCACATGGGGCCTCTGGACTCTTCACGAAAGCAAGAGGCAAACGAATGTCTGCTTGATTAAGCCACCATCAGTTTCTCTCGCAGCTTTGGGGAAACCAGGGGGTCCTGCACAGTGGTTTAATGCCACATCAACCCACAGAAATTTGAGCTTGAAAGCAAAGCAACTATCAAAGAGAATATTAAGGCTGCCCTCAGGAAGGCGTGGAGCCGCTCCCTCCAGGACTTCAGAACAGGAAGGCCCAGTCAAGTCCACAGCTCATCCTTCCTCAGCAGCCCCCTGGGTGGCTCTGGAAACAGCACAGACCACCATCTCCAGGGAGGGCAGACTCTGAGGCTCTGGGAAGGAACAACAAGTTAGGCTATGTCATGGTCCTATATAGGAGGTGGACTCTACATCTTCTGTCCTACATGAGGAGCAGGATGGGCTGGGACTTTCCCCCATCTGAGTTGTCCCCAAACTCTCAGACTCCAAAATACTTGGAAATGCTTGAAGGTTGGATCGTACCCCCCTGAATCAACAAAAAATAAATGGTGCAAATCCTCAGTTGGCTTCCATCCGGGTTTCAAGGCATTGCCGTTCTGAGGTTCCAAGAAATCAATACATACAGTCAGGAAATGAAGCACAAAAGGTGACCTGAGCTGCCACAGAGAATCAGACCTGATGCACGCGCTAACAAAAGAAAGGAAGGGACTAAAAACAACACAGGGCAGAATTCTGTGCAAACAACCAAGCATATAGGGGAAAGAAACAATAATACTTGGATAAAGGAAAAATCAAATGATTGCAATTAAATCCACAATAAAGGGAGGGGCTGGCATGCTCACCTGGCATGCAGCCAACCCTGGTTTGATTCCTGGCACCATGTCTGAACCCCTGAGCACCCCAGGATCCTCAGAGCCAGGAGTAAAGCACTGGATGTGGCTCCCTTCTTACTGTTCCCCAAATTTTTTTTAAAAAACCACTGAATGAAAGATTTCTACCTCTGGCCATGAGTCAATTTGCTCCCTGCCTCTCTCTGATGACACTTAGAAACACTCGGGAGATCACAAACAATGCAGAAATGTAGGGAGACATTAGACAGGGTTTCCATAGAGATTGTGGGGGCAGTTATAGACGGGGGCTTGTGGAAGAGACACCCAGATGAGTTGCCCTCATTACACTTGAGCCCAGGAAGGGTTACCCCTAGAAAGAGGTGATCAGGACGTGCCACTTGGGACATTAGCCAACCCATTTCCCGCCACCTCAAAGATGGCCTCAGCCCATCCAAGATAGCCGGCGCTCTCACAAGCCAACTGCAATCCTGTCTGGAATAAGATAACATCCTTACCCTCCAGTTACTGCTAGAAAAAATGTTGCAATTATAGTGTTTAGCAAACAAAACCAACCAGACCCAGGAGGAGAGAAGGCAGTACTCAGGAAAAACACCCAAACTGACAATAGAAAATGACCCACATCGATTGCGGGCATTGGACTTCCAATATGAACCTTGAAGTAAACAAGAACACAGTGTCCACAGAAACTCACATTGTAAAAGAACAGGCTGAGAATGCTCAGCTAAAGATGACGGTAACAAAACATTGGAACTGAATGGATTCTATAATAGAACATGCGCTGCTAAAGAGACAGTGAGGCAAAAGCAAGGGCGAATGTGGAGGGATGTGCAGAAGCAATACCAAAGCCAGAATGCTCAAGAAAGTCCTGAACGCAGGACCAGCCTGCCAACCGCATTCAAGATGCTTAGGAAGGCATGAAAAACAAGAAAGAGAAATGTCCAGCTAGGAACATAAGGCACAATTGCCATCAACAGAATAACTAAATGGTGAACTGTCGAAAGCTTTCTGATTGAGGCTGGGTACAAGATAAGGTTACCGGCTAACACCAACTCAGATTTACATTGTACTGAAGAGCCAGGCTTTCCAGGAGGGAAATAGCGTTCACTTGCAGGTGATAGGAGAATTTATGTAAACAATTTGAAGAATCTATAGATAAGTTGACACGAATACAAACTTTTAGCCTGATTTCTGATTCAAAATCAATATATAAAAACAAACAGACAACCCTGAATTTGATCCCCAGCACTGAAAAAAATAAAATAAGGAAACACAGATTTTGTAAATAAAAGAAAGATAACATCTGCAATAGCATAAAAGATGTAGCTGCCTGAGCTGAAATATTATTTTAAAGAGGCAAATAATTATGTAGACATTTATAGGTGTTGGAAAGGCATTGAAGGGAAACATAAGGAACACATTGTGATGTTAATGGATCAGGACATGTTTTTCTCCCTCACTCTCTTAAACGTTATTTCAAATTCATAGAGAGCTTGGAAAGAGAGGAGCACAAGTAGAAGGGGACATGTTCAGCTGAGAAAGGGCATGAGCAACCCACCTAAGGATGAAAGACCCAGAACCTACCCCTGTACTTCAAGAGCGAGACCAGGAGATCTGGTCTCACCACATCCAGCCAACGCTCGAATTCCTGGAGATTCTCGCCAGGGAATTATGCAAGAGACAGGGAAAAACACATCAGATTGAAAGCAAAGAAGTGAAACCATCTCTGCCCACACATGATATGATCATATATAGAGAAAGCCCTGGGAAGCTGCTGGGACTAGCAGGATGAAGAAAGCAGGTCAGGGAGGATGGATGGTCAAGGCACAGAGATCAATGGGCTCTCTGCACGGCCATGGGAACTCAGAAGGAGATAAAGGGAACAGCTCCGAAGACATACTTAGGAAGGAATGAAACGAGAGAACAAGGCTTAGACACTGTGTAATGATGAACTACATTAAAGAACATCTAAGGAAACACAAAGACGTCCCCCATTCAGAATTGTTAAGATGGTAGCACTGTCAGAATTTATTCAGAGGTCCCAGGCAATACCTATCAAAGTCCCAGCTGGCATATTTCAGAAATTGACAAACTGATCCTAAGTTTCACATGGAAATGCAAAAGACTCAGAGTAGCCAAAACTATCCTAGAAGACGAAGAACAAAATCAGAAGACTCACATTCCTTTGACGAAAAGAAGTTCCTCAAAGCCATGTGAATCAACACTGTGGTTCTGGCCAAAGGACAGACATATGGAGAAATGTAACAGCATCAAGGCTCCAGAGAGAAGCCCTTGCATTTAGGATCAATTGATTTCCAACCAGAGTGCCAAGACAATTAAGCGGGAGAAAGATTGGGGCTGGGCAACTAGAGAGCAACATGCAGAAACCATGACATTAAATTCCGTCCTGTGTGGCACAATCAACAAAGGAAAGCGGGGCTGATACTAGAAATGAATCAGAAACATTGAAGAGCAAAAACTTATACAACTCCTTGAAGCAAACATAGGCATAAAAACCAAGCGGTGGTTTCTTGGATAAGTGGGACTTCATCCAAAGAGTTATGTGCTACAAATGACTCCCCAGGAAAGCAAAAACCCAATTCAAAGATCTGTATAAAGAACCCTTGCAACACTACAATCAAAAAGCAAATGACTCCATTCTAAAAGTGGGTGAAGAGTTAGAATAGACCATTCTTCAAGGAAGATGTACACGAGACTCTGTAGGACACAAGGTATCACTCGCTCTGGGGAAATGCCAGCCAGTCACCAGGAGACAACACTTCACAGCTGCGACGAAGGTTGGAAGGAAAACTACAGACAAAACCAGTACTGGTAAGGATGTAGAGAAGGCAGACCCCCTGGTACAATGCTGATGGAAATTAAAATGGCGCAGCTGGCTTTGAAACAGTTTGGCAGTTTCTCAGAATGTCAGAGTCAGCATGGACATGGTACTACGCATCTTTCTATATACACAACGTGCACATTTTTATTTGTCTGAATCTTTTAATTAACTGAGTCATTATATGCCTTTATCTAGAGACTCTTCTGTGTATATTCCCTAAAAACAAAGAACATTCTCTTATCTAAGAACAGTTTTCAAAATCAGGTGAAAAGCGATGCTGGCTAGAACGATTAGAGACTCTGGGGGTTTTCCTTTCCCCAGTAACATCCTTTCTCCAATGTCCTCCCCAGGAAAGGGGTGCTTTTGAGGGACCCGGGTTCCACTGTCATATGTTTTTATCTGTTAGTTTGGAGCGATTTGGGGGTTTGTACTTACAACATTGAAATCTTTCTTTCTTTGAATGCCAGTGGATCACACCCTGCAGTGTTCAGGGCTACTCTCAGCTCTGTGGTCAGGGGTGACTTCTGGCCATGCTCAGGGGGGCACTGGAGATCAGACTGAGCTAGACCCTGTGCCTGCGTGCACCCTAGCCCTCCCTGTGTCTCTGGCATTTTCCAAGGGCACAGGCTAGCTAATTGTTTTGTGGGACATGCTGGGGTCAGCCAAGTCTGCCCTGTGTTATGGTCCTCTGGCCCATGTGGGTGCTGGCAGCATTGGCCAGTGCATCCTTGAGTCTTCCCTACTGGCAAGGTGCTATTTCTCTCACCCATGGGAGAGATGTCTAGGCTTCCTCTTCGTGTACTCTATTCTTCACCAAACTTTCACCCCTTAGGGCTTTCCTTTATGGAGAGTGTCACCAAATGGTGATTTTCCAGCGCTGTTGATTCACTTCTTCTTTCTCCCATTTGCTGATTTATTGCTACTCTCTGCAGAACAAAGGTGTTCTCGCTTGACCCAGACTTTCTCTCTTAGATCCCTAATTCATTCTCAATGGGAGGGAAACTGCATGCACACTTCATACACGTATGCAAATGCACACACCTGTGCCGCTACATATCTGTGCTGCCTCGCATCTGCTCTTTGACTACATCTGTCTTCTCTCCTCTCTGTGTCACCCGCCCCTGCACCGTGCGCATGGACCTTCCTACTCCAACAGTGCCATTTCATTCTGTCCCTGACTTCCTGCTGACTTTTACTCTGTCATAGGGATCTGCCTTTCAACTGTCCACAAAAATGGATGCATTTGCGCAACTCTGGAATGCTCAGAAAATAGTTTCAGGATGGACAGCTCATGCTTCTGCCCAGAGAGTCCAGTATCTGCCTCTAGCTGGAGGGCCCCATCGGGACTGCGCCTCAAAGGTTACCGGGGCTGCTTCTCTCCCGCCAGCGAGGAGTTGGTTTTGCAGTTTCTGCTTTTCTCTGTGTTTCTCCCCTTGTGTTGGGACTTAGCAAACTTTGTTCTCTGTTCACTCATCACGAAGAGCCTGCCTTTGGGAGGGTTTCACTTATTCTTGCTTTTGGAGATTGCTTTGGGCGTTAGAACATTCTAGATGTAACTGACTGCCCTTGATCTCCACTACCCAGAAAGCCTGATTGTTTCACAGTGTGAGTACAGTGCAAATGCCACCCTTTGAGGACACCTGGCAGGTAGGCTCTGAAGTGCATCCGAGAGCCAGTGGCCAAAAAAGACTCTCAAAGAGAGCCCGGCTGTGGCACAAGGTGGGAGAGAACATGCTGTGCATGTGTGAGGTCTTCAGTTCAAGCTCTGACACCGCACAGCAGAGTGTGACCTAGGGTGGCTCCTGGGCATTGCCAGCCTGAGCTCCCAGTGGTCACCTAATGTGACCGGAAGTAGGCTAGCCCCTTTCACTGCACTGCAGCAGCAGGAACGGGCACAGACAGAATGATCTCCCTCATTGCAGGGAGATTCCCGGTCATAGCCGCCAAAGGCAGCAGAAACTGAGAGCTGGGATTTGGAGGGAAGCCCTGGGACAGTGGTGGAAGGCGCATACATGTGACCCTAGCATGAACAATATGGAAAACATGAGGCCTCAAATCACAGAACCTTTTTCCAAAAGAAGGGAGAAGGAGTTATTTCCCCCTTTCCAGACTTCTCTGCTAGGCACTGGTTTTAAGACAGGGCTTAAAGCACTAGCTTTGCACACAGTCCAATTCCCGCATCCCGTATGGTTTCCTGAGTCCATCAGGAATGATCCCCAGGCAGAGCCAGGGGTAGGCCCTGAGCATAGCCGGGTGTGATCTGGGCCAAGGGATGGACAGAAGGACCGAGGGCAGAGCAGATGAAGCCCTGTAGAAATCAGGATTATGGCAAAGCTGGCACTGCAGGCCAAAGCTGGGGCAGAGGTGGGTTTTGAGAAACGTGCTGGACATATGGGAACCTGTGTGGAAAACAGGTGGACAAGGTCGGGTGCTGCAAGGGGAAGCACCTAGAGAAAGGGAGAGGTTGCAGATGGTCTGGGAACTGGTACCCCCTGCTGGAGAATGCATTTGTCCTTCCTTCGCAGAGCAGAGGGTGGGCCTATGGGTGGCAGCCTGGGTCCCCCGATGCAAACCTGTCAGAGAGCAGCCTGAATGGAGGCTGAGAGGCAGCCTGTCCCTTCAGGGTGTGCTGCCATCAGGAGAGGGGTGCGCCACCCCAGGAGTGTGAGTGGGGTGAGAGGAGTAGGTCGCAAGGCTCCTGGTCCCCCGGGCCCTTCATGGGGGAGCTGCACCTTCCTTTCCTCTCACCTGGGTAATGGGTAGTGGAGTGTTCTCATGCTCACAGGCCATTTTGAACCTCTGCTCTCAATATTATTAGCAGAAGAAAATAGTGGGAGGTTGGAGTCCCTGGGAACTACCTATGGGGTCCTCTGGATTGGCCCAGGACCCAGGAACTCCTGACCCCAAAGGGACAGGCCTGAGCCTGGAGCCGTCACACAGAGCTGAGAGCACTTGCTTTGCATGTGACCAACCTGGTTCGATCCCAGCATAGGGTTCCCCAAGCACCGCCAGGAGTAATTCTTGAACAACGCTGGTGTGGTCCCCAAACCCAAAATAAAAATAAAATAAAAACTAAAAATAAACTAGAACCCAAGGATATGTTGTGCCCACTGCGTCAGGTGCCATGCCCCTCCTGCTGCTGCCCCCTCTGCCCCCTGGGGAACCGGTCTGCAGCGGCTGGCTCCAGCACAGCAAGACTCTGGAGGCCCTGCCTTAGCCCCCTGAGCGCCTCCTGCCTGGGCCACCTGGGGGTCAAGGCTGGGCCTCCTGCCTGAGAAGCCTCAAGGTTACGACTGCCCACCGGCTGTTGGCCCCTTCCGCCCGCAGCCGGTTCCTCCTACCGCCCAGGCCGCTAATTACCCGGTCACCTCCAAGCCCGAATTTGGAATTCAAATGAAGCAGTTGATTTTCACCTTTATTCTACCAGTGCTTCCAACTCCATCAGCTCTCTAATGATCAATTTGTCTAATTAAAAAAATTGAGCATTTGGAAACCACTTCACCAAAGCCTCTTCCTTGGTGTCTTTCCCGGGCTCGCTCTCGACTGGGTTAGTGGGGACCTCTTTCTGGGGGGCTCTTTTTCTTCTCCCCCGATGGGGGACATGCCCGTGAGCACTTCTCCCTCTTGATTTCTGTTTCTTCACCCCCAGACTTGGCCCATGCCACAGCTCATGAGAAAGTGGGGAAATGTGACTAATGCACGCTCTTTCCTGGCACAAAGCCCTTAGGAATGGAGCTTCTAACCCAAGAGAAAGGTCCTTAGAATATTCTCGAAGAGAGGAAATGGAGCAGGAAAAGCGGAGCTGGCCTCCTGGCTCTCTTAGCTTCTGACCCTTGTCCCCTGGAAGGTCACCCCACATCCTCCATTGAAAATGGAACAGAGAGCATGGGCCACAGCCAGGTGAGGCCAGCACGTTAATCCTAAGCTGTTTACTAGCCGGGCCGGAGAGGGGCTCTAAGACTGCAGAAGCTGCCCGCTGAGATGCTGTGGTTTGCTCTGAAAAATCCTTAACATTGCAAAGCTGGGAGAAAACAAGCACCCACTCCTCAGTTTAGTGGACCTGGTCATCTGCGGCCTGGGATTCCCGAAGCCTTCTCCTAGCCTGGCCCCAACACTTACCTACCTGCATTTCCAGATTCTTCTGTCCCTTCAGCACCTTCTGTTAAAAGTCCCTTATCCCTACCAGCCCCTGGCCTTTCCAGGCTTGCTTCTTCTCTGGCTCTCCCAGAGAAGATAGTCATGGCTTAGTGGGGTCACCCCCACTGGTGAGGGGGGGCACCGCTCCTCCTGGGAGAGGAACCTGTATTTCTAATAGCACGCCCAGCTCTGGGCTGCTCTGCTGGCTGGAATTAAAGTACAGGGAGCAGTCCTC
>JAJIBD010016389.1:0-22333 GCA_021461705.1 Cryptotis parvus | reverse complement strand
TAGAAAATTTATTTATTCATTATCCATCTGATAAGGGGTCTAAAGACATAAAGCACTGATATAACTTTACAAGATAAAAACATCCATCCCATCAGAAAATGGGGGGATGAAATAAACAGAAACTTACTCAAAATAGAAATACAAATGGACTGTATACTCATAAAAAAATGATGAATTAAAAAAGCGTAAATTAGGTACTATGGTTTATGTAACTGTCAATTGTAAGTTTTCATACATAAAACATTTCAGTGTCCACTGCCCTCCTCCATTGTGTCAGCATCTCCTCATTTTCCCGACTTGTACGTATACTATTGTGGCTATACAACAGATTAGAAAATATTTTTTTTCAAGGGCAGGAGAGATAAGGTAGGGGGCTTGCCTTGCACACAGCCAACCTGGTTTTAATCCTCAGAATACCATGTCACTTGTCACTTGTCACTTGTCCTCCCATTGTTCATCAATTTGCTCAAGCGGGCACCAGTAGATTCTCCATTCATTGGGAATGAGGTCCATTATTGTTACTGCTTCTGGCACAACAAACATACCATAGGTAGCTTGTCAGGCTCTGCCGTGGCTCTGCGTTCATCCAAGGGAGGCCCAGTCTTTTTCTATGTCAGACCATCAACCATTCAGGGCTCATGGGGCAGAGTCCTGGGTGTAGACAAGCCTGTCTCCTGTTTGCCACATTCTGGTGCAGCCAGGCACTGCAGCCACACCTGCAACACCTCGAGGGGCAGGGAATACCATACTGTCCCTCAAATTCTGCCTAGGTGTGTGTGGAGCGAAAAAAAGCAAAATAATAATAATACTTTTATAGTGTCTAAATATTTGGCTTATATAAAAATGGCATCACCTATATGACACATGAATTTAATATTCCTTAAAAAATAGCATTTACTTATAAATACCACCACTATCAAAAACTGAGTGTGCTAACTGAAATTTGGGAATGATCTTCTACTTCATGACACTTTTTCAGTTCTGCAATTCAGAAAGTCCCATCTAAAATATAAAAAATATGTTAAATTCATATTGTCATTCCAATTAGCAAATTATCAGATGTCATTATGCTTTACATACTCAACTGGTTGCTTAATATAGAACAAATTTCCTTTATGTGAACAATAATACTAGCATGAAACGAGTTCTCCTTTTGAGCTGTACAAAACTTCCCTAATGCACAGAGCAAGAAAACTTAGTAGTAATAGCTAGTGGTGAACCTCTAGCTATTTTTATGTAGACTGATCAGTTTGTATGTGCCGTTACTACAAAGCCCTTATTTAATGGTGATTGAATCAGGTCCTTCCACCTGCTGAGCACATGATTATTTTGCTTCCATGCTTATGGCATAACTTTCTTTATATGGTAGTTCTGATGCCTAGAGTTCTACCTTCTAATGCACTATGTGTAGAAAAACACCTAGTATAGTTAACAGAGGATATAGCGTGACACTTCATGGACAGTGAATGATCTAGAATCTCTGCTACTAAAAGGGCCACATTTATCACCAATTACTTTATATTTTTTAGAAAAAGGAAACTTCAGACAGCAATTCCCTCATCCATAACTTCCACTCTGAGAACTTTACATAAACTTCAGACAGAAAGATCAATTTCAGAAATGTTTCCTTGTGGCCAGTTTGATAGTATAGCAGGCAGGACCAATGCTGTATGTGGTCAATCCAAGTTAGATCCTGAGCATTCCGCATGGTTCCCTGAGCATCACCATGAGGAATTCCTGAATGTAAATACAGGAGTAAATAATGAAAAGGCATTTCTATTTCATTTTTCTCAAACCTCCCATGCCATGTCTAGTATTTGCTTAATTTAAAATAGATCAATTATAAACTAACACCTTGAAAACTAATTCATCACCTATGCCATTTTAGTACATTTACCTCTAATGAGCACTTATTTACCAGTGAAGAACATAATATATCACTCTATCTATTAATCCTGCATGTGAAGCTTTTCTCTGCCATCTGTATAACTAATACAGGAGTTTAGCTGATTATAAATCAGTCTTAGGTATTGGTATTTAGCCTCTGAAATTTGTTTGAAGGAAAAGCATCGAATTGTTGCCTTGTATAGCTTCTAGAACTTAGACCATCTCCTCTATATAACTTTAAAAAACTCTTCCTTAATTTTCTGATGGATTTTCATTATAGTCTGTTCTATTAAAGAATGGAGGA
The DNA here is from genome assembly GCA_021461705.1 of Cryptotis parvus. Lineage (NCBI taxonomy): Eukaryota > Metazoa > Chordata > Mammalia > Eulipotyphla > Soricidae > Cryptotis > Cryptotis parvus. The sequence goes on along the minus strand of JAJIBD010016389.1, from coordinate 20,142 downwards.
AAATAAACCAAAATAATTTCAATTGCCATTTGCTATTTCTGTAGTCAACAATAATAATTTCCATCGTAGCAATAATCTTTTCTGTTAGGCACTGAATTCAACTTCTCCAAATGAACCCTGTAATGATTATATGAACCATTATCTTATAGACTGACTGTGTCTCTTTCAAGCTTTCAATTGAAATACTTTTAATATTGACACAGTAGTTTTTGCCATTGAACAGATCATTAAAACTGGTAAAGCTAAATTTCTTTTTCACTCTCAATAGATCATACCAGCTTCATATACTTGAAACCTCTTCACTACCCAAATGAAATAACAATTGAGAAGCAAATGAAAGTGTTGAAATACAAAATAATAGCCCCTATGAAAATGTTTTACCCACCAGTAATATTTATTAGCAGCAATTTTGCACAAATACCTATACTAAATCTGATTTTAAAAATCTTATAAATAATGAGTTCCCACTTTATTCAGTGTCCTTGAAAAACATTATAAATTAAAAATTTAGGGGCTGGAGCGATAGCCCAGCAGGTAGGGTGTTTGCTTTAAACACAACCAGCCCATGCTGGCCCGGGTTCGATCCCAGCATCCCATATGGTCCCCTGAGCACCACCAGGAGTAATTCCTGAGTGCAGAGCCAGGAGAAACCCCTGAGCATTGCCGGGTGTGACCCAAAAAAGCAAAAAAAAAAAAAAGTTAATTATAAGAAGCCAACAAATAAGTATCGAAAGAATAAAATTTTCAAAATACATTTCAATTAGCCATAACATTCTAAAGCATATGTTATTTATTTTTTCACTTTTTCTCTTTTGGGTCACACTCAGTGGCACCAAATTCCTAGGTTTACTCCTGGTGGTGCTCAGGTAACAGACCCAGGAATTGAATCAGTCCTTGGACTGCAGAGCATGCATCCTTTATGCCATCTCTCTGGCCCTTAAATTATATTTTAAGAGGGGCAATACCACAAAAAAAAAGGCTTATTTAAAGCACAACATATGAATACAGTGTCAGATATGCTAAACTCTTCTTTATAATCTTTTCCCTTCATGTTTTTGAGTCGTGATGTGAATTTTTAGTTTGTGTAGGGTTGTGACTTTTTGGTTTGAGTACTTCAGGTGAAGTGCTTGCACATATGTTCAGCAGGAGTGTGGCATTTGTACCCTTACTAATTGAGTGAGCTTTGAGGTCACAATCACGCTGCACTTGCTCACCAGAGGATCCCATTCCTGTTCAGTGTGCTTTCATGCCTTTCTTTCTGGTTCTCACTTTGGGTCACACATTATTTATGGTACGGACACATACCTGCCTCTGTATCAAAAATTTCTCTCTATTGAGACACTGAACATGCCAGAAAGCAGAGCCTCAGAGACTGTGTTTGGTATAGGCAGGTGGCACCAGGGATTCAATTTCTAGTCTTCCACTTGCGAGAGAAATCTTTTTTTAATGATGAATCATTCAAGCAACTTGGGTTATTATATATTGACAGTCTTACTCTAAAGGCTATGAAAGAGAGCAGCTACCAGGGCAGACTTACTCATGGAAAAGTACCATTTTAGGGCCCAAATAACCCTTTCTTCCTGTATCTACAACAAAGGGCCCAGAACAAATTTCTGTTTTTCACCTTGGCAGATGTTGGGACCCTCACCTACATCCTGTTATGTTGCTGACTCTTCTGACTCTCACCCTGGAAGATGTCGTGAGACCCCCTCACCCACATCCTGTTATCTGGTTATCTGGTCTGACTTGACTTGCAATCCCGCACGTATGCCTAGCCACACCAAATATAGAAAGAAGTATTGAGCGTGACCCAATTGATAGGTGATGGTAACTTGTTACAAAGTGATTGGCTGCCGTGCACAGACCTTGATGTAATATTTTAAATCTATTGGATGGTTATGCATGGGCTTTTCTGTAGCGGTGAGAACTTTCTTTTAAAAAGACCCCCATTGAAAGGGCTCAGGGCTCTTAGCGGCTGACTGCTTGTGGTCATGCTATGGGCCTGGGTATACTCAAATAAACCCTTGTTTTTTGCATAGGAACCGGTCTCTCAGAGTTTTCCTTGATACGTGCAACGTTCCGAGGCTCCCAGTCAGTCACCCCATTGGGTGGCCAACTCTTTCAGCTAGTCTTTGTTTCACACTACTAACTAGCTGACAGACTATATCCTCTATACATATAAATCCTGGTAAAGGGTACTCTGAATTTTTTAACTAAAATTTATATTTGACTAGACATCTGAGGCAAGTGGTCCACCTAAAGGTTCTCAAGGAGGCAGAGAGACCCCCACCAGTGATTCTTGACCATCTTGTCTGTGGTGGAGGAGGGGGCTTGTTTTTGTTTGGGTTCCATGCACAGTGTTGCTCAGGCTGGCCATGTGCGAGACAATCACCCTGTCCACTCTATTATCTCATCAGAATCATAATGATTATTTTGTTTGTTTTAGGGCCACACCTGGAGGTATTCCAGGTTTCTTCCTGACTCTGAGTGCTGGGATCACTCCTGCTCGTGCTGGTGGACATGTGTTTCTGCGGAACAAACTGGAATCACTAACTGATATAGGCAGGCAGACAGCAGGGCACACTTGGCAATGAATTATTGCCCCTAAGGCTGTCCAGAGTCACCTTTAGAACCAGGAATGAAGACTTGATAAGACCCATTAACCAACAACAGACTCTGAGGGAGCTCCATCCACCTTCTCTGCTTAGCCCTTAATTCAGCTACATTCCAGGACAGAAGATCCAGCAGAAACAGGTCAAGAAAAGGAGATTTTCAAAGAAGACCACTCCTAAAGTCTATTCCCATGGCAACAACCCTAGAAATGGACTTTAACCTAGGTTGAAGCCCCAAACAGGAGTAGCTTGGGAAGAAACCTATAAAAGCCGCTCCTGACTAAAGGACGGCGCATATGCTGCCTGAGCCCATGTGCTCCTTGAGCACACGTGGCCGAGCACATTTGGTGCTGGAGCACGTGTGTAGCCCACATCTCCCCTCTTGAGATGTGTTCTCTCTCTCTCTCTCTCTCTCTCTCTCTCTCTCTCTCTCTCTCTCTCTCTCTCTCTCTCTCTCTCTCTCTCTCTCTTTCCCTCCCTTTCCCCTTCCTAAAACCTTCATAATAAAATCTGTTCTACTTCACTGCTCCTCTACTCCTGAAAATTCATTTTCTGTGAGGAAGACAAGAACCCTGAAGAAACCCCAGGTAAGGTCTGCCTAGTACTGACTTGCCTTTTTATCAGTCCTAAGCCTGCCCAGTGGGTCCCAGGCGGCAGAGGCAGCTGGAGAGAAAGCAACCAGCTCTTTCTCCTTCCTGCCTCACATAAGCCACCAGTGAGGCCCACCTACATCACACATATACTGGGGATCAAACTTTGTTTCTCAGAAATGGAATGCCTGTAAGGCAGATCTCCTTCCTAGCATTCCAAAACAATTCTGGCCATCCTTCCCATTAACATGACAATACTGAACTAAAGATTAGTTAGAAAATTCAATGGAAGTCCATACTAATCCTTGGTGGTATCACACCTGAATCTCATATAATTGCTAAGGCTCTGTTTGAATTATAGGAGTGGGACTTAACATATACCATAGCAATGAAGCATGTTGTGTGGAACACACACATATGTGTATTAAATGTGTGCACTGGATACATCTGAAACTACTTTTAACCAATATAAGGAGAAAGTGATTGCTTCTTATTGATAATGTCAGTTTTATGGATAAAATTTCAGATATTATATATCAAATCAGAATTCATCCTTCCATTTTGATTCCCTCAGTAATCATGGTCTCAAAACTGCACCTTTTTTATTTCATGTATTTATTCTTGTTTCTTTTTCTTCCATTTGCTGAATTTAAAAATAAAAACAGGAGGCAATTCAGATCCTAAGGTGAACATTGTTTCATTTTCCTTTGTTCAGAACCCTTACACTGACACCTTTCAGGGTCTATTCTTCTTGTTTAAGAATCCCCTGTGCTCTTTCTTTCTTTCTTTTTTTTTTTGTAATGAGGAAATTTCCTGAGATTAGTTCTGTGTTGTGAATCAAAGGCTAAGCAGAGGTGTGAATGCCCAGCAGCCAAATGGCCTAAATCATTGTTCACCTCATGGCTGCTTTTCTCATTGGTTTGTTTACATTAAACTGACCGGAAGGGACTTAGAAGAGTCTACCAGCAGAGTCAGAGCCCTCGGGTGGGTTCACTTACACCATGAATATAAAGAACGCTAAGAGGAACAGATCAAGCTGAAGAGCCCAGACTGCTCTGTCTATAGCCCAGCCCTCAACAATTTTAAATATTCCTGCCTGGTTGCATTTTACACTGCATTACCAAGGATCATAGAATACATGGAGGCATTTCTTAAGCGAGGGGAATGAATGTGATGAAGAGGCATGAGAAATGCAGATTTTAGCTGTCTGAAAGAAATACCCTTTGAGAGAGCAGAAATCTTCAAAAATAAAAGGGAAAGAAAAAATAAAAATCAATTAGTCAGTCAGTCATTCATGCAGTTCCTTGTAAAGAAAATGAGCCTATTTTGTCAAAATAATAATCATGTTTTCTAAGGGCTTTCCTGCTAAAAATATAGCTTCTCCAGAAAAGCAGCTACTTGCTCCCTTTAAATAGCTCCATTTGGCTTGCTTCGCTGCTTGTCCTTATCTTAACTGAATAAGAACTGTCTAATATCCTTCTAAATGAAAGTAATTTTTGGACTCAGTCATATTGCACATTTGACAATCCCTCCAGATATGATTATGTAGAACTCTCACATTTACAATGGCAAGAAGCACGACGGTGAAGTTGTTACATAGAAAAATCACTTTCTGGCCCTTCTGGGGTTGAAATAGGAAGGTAGCCCATATGACATTGAATATAGGTGAGTCACATGCTGAGCTTTGAAAAGAGAAGCATTCTCCTGGGCTCTGAATAGGAGCTCTGCACTCCCCTTTGAGGATAACTGATACCCTGTGATGAAAACCAGTGTATAAATGCAATATGCCTTTGTTCACAGCAACGGCAGGTGTTGTTAAAGCTTTCTGTCCTGGTTCTGACAACGTCCCAGAAACCTGACCTTCCACAACCCTGTATTCCCACAGTGGGAAGGCCTTTCACAGAACATTTAATTGTGCCAAATTGTGCAATTCCATTGTGATACTTAATAGACTGGGCAGATTCTGATGGACTGATTTTACACTGACCATTGGAGTAGATAAATGGTTGTGCTTTGGTATGTGTATGGGGTGTATAGTATACTTCTACATGTACATATGATACATACAATTTTCATATTAATGTTGGACTTACAGTTCAAAGTGCATTGGCCTTCAATATGCCAAGTGATCTCCATATAATTTCATATGAATATTCTGAGAAAACATTGACTGTGATGTGCAAGAAACTCAATTTGAATCTCCAACAATATTCAAAACTACTATTGTACAAAAAAATTAAGCATATTAACAATAAAGCAATTAATCTTAATATACAATTGCATATTAACAATTGTATTTTTCTATTCTTTTTCATCATCTTAGAGAACAAGGTCATCTTGCTTATGAATAGGAAGGAAAATAACTATTGCAAATATACTATATACTATTGGATAAAATCAATCTAGGGAAATTGGAGAATTAGGACAATTTGCTTGAAAAATGTAGGGCAAGTAAAGACTTTAAAAATTATATAAATCAAATACAAAAATATCAATATAATTGTTTTAGAAATTAGTTTACCTTTGTACCTAGTATAGAATGTTTCTCTAGAGCTTCACAGACTAAGTACATACTAAAATACATTTGGAGTATATGGACCTCACTGACCACCTAGCTTATGATTTTAGAATCAGGAAAATTTGGGTTCAAATTGAGATTTAATAATTTAATGCAGAAGTAAAATTAAGTGGATTATATACTATAAGCCTCAATTTACAGTTTAGAGTCTACAATTTTTGTTGGAGATATTTATATCACTTGATCACTTGATATAAATATATTTGTTCTTTTCCCTACATCATATCCAAATAGTAAATGACAAACTGTTAAAATGGTACTATTTATTTAAAAAATACAATTCTACACTGGGTGGTGGTGTAAAGAACTACTAGTAAATAACTTTGTGCATTTTTACCAATCTAATTTATATGCTTTTAGAAAAATGATTTATTGTTCTCAGGTAAATATAACTTGAGTTAATGTATCAGTAAAGAGAGAGCAGCAGTTTGTTTTAACAAATAGAAGACATACTAGATTGAAGCTTCTCATTTACATAAAAGTCAAAGTTTGTTATTGTTCAGAGAATGGAAGTGTCTCAATTTTATGAATTCTCCCATCCACCCAGCTCTTATTCCTTTCATTTTACTGTAACTAGATTACACATAAGCTAAAGCGTCCTAGAATATCCATGCTCCATCAAGTGATAGGAAGAATTGACACTTGCTAGTCTGTGCTTTAGTCAGCAGGATTTGCCACATTATGTAAATACAGCTAGCCACAAAAGCAGCTGTGGAAATTTATCTATAGCTCACTGCCATATGGCTAGTCAAAACTCAGCAAGTCGATTGCTAAAAAATATTTTGGAAGATAGTAATAAATTTTTCATGGCACATGTATCAATCCATAACTGCATTACAAAACATCCCATAACTTAGTTTAAAAATATCTAAAGCAATAATTTTTTTTTTACTATCTGTAAGTTGTTTTAGCTCATCTTGTTTGATCTTTTCAGTTTAAAAGAACAACTACAAAGTTTCCAGTAAGACAAGTTGACTATCAAGTGGAGTACACCAATTCTCTTATTCTCTAGCAAATTTGGTGTGGTCTGATTACCTGGTAACCTTTAAGATATAGCCTCATAACTAGCAAAACGTCAATTTTGCAATATTCCACAGGCAAAGAAAAGTAGTAAATATTGAAAAGTGGAAATATATTGCACATTTTAATAGAGTTAAAAAAGTACAGCACAAAAAGAAGGATGAATTGTGATTTAAATTTTTATTATTATTATGTTTTAATTACCATACAATAGACAAATTGCTATATTATTCATTATTGAGTTTCAGTCCTAGGGTGTTCCTATACCCATCCCTCCATCAGCGCACATTTCCCAACATGAATGTGCCCCATTTCCTTCCCTTTCCCCCACACAACCTGCCTCACCAATGTGATCCATTTTCTTCCCACATACACACACAACCTGCCTCTATGGAAGACACTTTTCTTCTTCCTTTCTCTCTCTGTGTCTCTCCTTTCTCTCTCTCTCTCTCTCTCTCTCTCCCACTCTCTCTCTTGCTCTCAGTCTCCCTCTTTTTCTCTCTCTTTCCATTTGCACATTGTCAATTTTAAAATCTATAATAATCAAACGGGAGTATTATCAAAAATTACTGTGCCATAAATATTAGTAAAATAAGACCTCATGGTTGTGAAATTCATGAAATCATTTGAAACAAGTTATTGAAGGAGACATGTACAAATACTAGGCTCCTGATAAATATTACAAACATTACTTTCATGAGGTTAAAATCTGATAGAGCCTAAACCATGTCTTGAAGTTTAGGTGATAATTCTGGTTGTTTTGATTCACCTACATGTAGAAAAATGAAAGAAGATACTATACTTGTCAAGTTAAAAAATAAATCAAGCAAATGACTCAAAAGTGTGGAAATTGGTCTGGACACAAAGATTACTGAGGTCTATACTTGTTTCTTATTTCTGAGTTCACTTTTATTTGTATAATTAACAAGGGTTAGATAAAATTCAATCTATTATTTTTTCTGTTACAACCAGTGTTTATGAATTATTAAAAACAACCACAGAATATAGATTTTACAAGTAACTCTAAGACTATGAGCGCATGAATATAAATAAATGGAAATAATTAAGACTCTTAGTGTCAAATATCAAGTATTTGGAAACTCCTAAAGTAAGTCTGTTTAACTCCTAATCTATCTAAGACCTATACATGGTAACAATGTTGAAAAAATTCATGTTTTCAAACCAACTATGGAAACGCTTTTATTTAAGAACAAGGTTATTTTTTAAAAAAATATTAGTTATGTTGCAAGTAATCCCATAACAATTAAAATTATACTTAATACAGAGCACAAAGTATAGAATGAAATTCTTAAGCAAACTTGTTAATATATTAGATATTAATATATAAATATATAGTATAATAATATATGTAGTACTTTAAAATAATTAAGAACTACATATACTCTTTCATTTCACAGCTGCAGGATAGATACATAGACTTAGATGTTTACTCTTTCCCTCATGCCATACTAGCAAAAAAATTTATATCTTTCAAACCAACACCAAAGTAATGTTTTCTTTGTTGTTTTGTTTGGGGGCACAACTGGCAATCTTTAGGGGTTACCCTGGCCCTATATTAAGGAATTACTTCCGCTCGTACTGTCGTATGGAATGTCATATGGGAGGTGGTATCACATGGGATGCTGGGGATTGAGCCCAAGTTGGCTGCATGCAAGGTAAATACCCTATATGCTGATATAGGCTGTTGCAAGGTAAATGCCCTATATGCCCTATATGCTTCAGCCACCTTAAAGTATCTCTTAATTCAACAGAAGTGATACATGAACCTAGAAATTGACAGCAAAAAACATTATGATGCTGACATATGCATATGCCTTCCTAAAACCATATAGATGATATATATGTACATATATTGTATGTATATATATACAGCTAGTATATATATATATATATATATATATATATACATATACAGCTAATACATATGTGTGTATATATACAGCTAACTACAAAATGGGTAGTCTCAAAATTTTGAAGAATGCTACAGACTGATCAGCCCAATGCTTAAAGTGTGGTCATAGGATCCGGTCCAGTGGCATAAGTATTGCCTAGAAAATTATTTTAACTGAAATTCTTCATGAAAGAGACAGCAAATGGCCTTCTAGACAGAAAAGACTTGTTCTGCTGAAAATGGCGTGAGCATGAGGGTGTGGAGAAGCCCTCGCTTCTCTAAAAATCAGCAAAAATAGACCTTCAGAAGGGCTGCTAGCTAGAGGGCCCCCCAGGTCATCCTGGAATTTGCAAAATTGACAGCCCTGATTCCCTTATCCAAATAGAGTTAATAACCCGCAATGAGTGCCAGCTTCCCTTATCTTTAGGCTGATGGTTTTTTATAAGGCAGGCAAGCCTGTTCCAAAATGACCATAAAAATGTGGAAAGAAGTTGAAATCCAGGTCCAGGAGCTGGAGTGAAGTACAGGGGTAGGGGCATTTGGGTTCGATCCCTGGCATCCCATATGGTCCTCAAGCAATGTCAGAAGTAATTCCTGAGTGCAGAGCTAGGAGTGACCCCTAAGCAGAGCTGAGTGTGACCAAAGAAGCAATAAATAAGTAAATAAATGAATAAATAAATAAATAAATAAATAAATAAATAAGAAAAAGAAAAATCAAGTTCCAAATAGTGACGTTATACAGATCAAAAAACATTCTAAAACCACCCCTTGATTCAGATATCCTGCCCCTTCATTATAGAATGAAACTAGTATGTTCTGGTCCTGAATATTCTGCTCTCTTTGTGCCTGCTCCTGTTTTAGAATATCTTTCTCTTTGTTTCAATACATTCTTTGATGTCCATAATTTTTTTCCCTCTAGCACTAAAGCCTATACCTTACTAAATATTTAGATGCACTGAATTATTTGAGATGATGTTAGCATTTCAACAAATCCCGCCGGCAATGCTGACATAGCATAAGTATTCAGAACCATTGAACTGGCTAGTCTTACTGTGTAAATCATCAAGGAGGTAAGTTTGCAGACATTTGGAAAGGGAAAAAAATGTATTATCTCGTCATGTAGTTATTACCCTTTGTGTTTCAAACAGATCAACAAATGTCATTTCATTTTTAATAAGAATATGTTTGTGAAGATTAATATTCCCTTGTAGAATTTTATTAGTAGAACACGGGTGTGTACTCAGCATAAAAGAGAGCTGAATAAATGTTTATTCATTTATTACAGTTTCATAAAATACACAAATGTAATTCTTAAAGCATGCTTTAAGAAGGTAACTTGAACATTTTAAACCAAAGAGATCAGAGACAATAATTTCATATGAAAAAGATTTGTAGGATTAATATGCTCTTTTTAAATAGAAGGAAATCAGAGATCACAGGATATCAGTTGATTTTTCCAAAGATAAACCACTTTACTGACAGAGTCATGGAAAGGATATATGTTTCTCTCAATCTAGTGTTCTCAAAAATCTATCCTTTCAGATGAATTAAAGCTCTAGGGAAGCAATTTATGGTTCAACACCAGCTATGAAAAGATAACAAGACAAAATCAAATAAAAATAGGTCCTTATGTTCACAGAGAAATTGCAGAGGATACAAATAGTCCTTAGAAAATAAAAGAAATAAAAATTTTGATTTTCCATAAAAGATCGTGTTCCTTCACTTTTTTATTTTTAAGTAGATGTCAACTTTTTCATTTATAATCTTAAATAAAACATGACATCCAGGAATGCAGATGCTTACATGGAAATTATTTTGCATTTCCTAAAATTCCTTTAAGCATAAAGAAATCAAATTCCTTAACTAGGCATACTCCTTTTATAATATCAAAAAGAGATAAATCCTCAAAAGAGAAAAAAACTGTCAAAGGGGATTGTCATAGCAACTAGATAAGAAAAAAAATGGCATATAAAGCAAACTGATTATTTCTTCTTTTTAATCAAAATTACATAGCATCAAGGTTGGAAGCAAAACAATTGGGAAAACAGTTAAAATTTTTAGAGAAGGCACATTAATGTTTATTAACTCTCTCAACACCAGTCATAATTTTCAATTAATACAGAAATCACCTTTTTTTTTCAGGAAATTTCCAGTCTCATCTCTTATTTTCTCCATAAAACAGATATTATTAGCTAGGGCCAGATAGTTGTTCTGATAGATGGGGATAGTAAGCACACATACCTGCCTTGGCTTAGGGCCAACCTAAGTTTGATTCTCAGACCTGTATGAGCTTGCATGAGCGTTAGGAATGATGCCTGAGCAGAGAGCCAGGAATAGGCCCTGAGCAGAGTTAGTTAAGCTCCCAACCAATCCTGGTAACAGAAAAATCACCAACTGATTTATTTTCTAATGTAAGAATTTCTAATTCACTCACTCAATATTTTTCTATTTGACTTTTTACAATGTTCATAGTCAGCTTAGCACCTTATAAACAAATGATATTGATTAGCATGGTTTTCAGAAATTCTTACTTGGTATTTTAAATAATAGTGTCTGATTTTTCTAAGTTTTTGTTTAGCTTTCTGCTTTTGGAAAACTCTGTAATAAAATATGGGGTAGAAATCTGTGACATACCCATGTAGCACACTGTTTTACCGTTTTCAGTAGTTTCACGCACCTGAAAAAATGCATTGATAAAATACAAGTTTAGAGTAAATTAATCCAACAGAATAGAATTGGCAGCACAGTAAGCAGGGTGCTTTCCTTGAATAGCTGACAAGAGTTCAACTCCGCACCCTGTATGGTCCCCTGAGCTAACTGTGATCCTTGAGCACAAAGCCAGGAGTAAAAACGTAAGCACTGGCTGGGTGTTCCCCAAAACCCAAAAAAATTTCAAATGAAATTAGCGATCTCCTATGAGGCTGAGATATTTTATTTTATATTTTTAAAATAAAATTTTAAGTAAGTTAAAAATTTATATTTTAGGTAAAATTTTAAGTAAGTTAAAATTATATATTTATATATATTATATTTTATTCCTTGGGTTAATATATTACTACTGCAGTCTGAAATTTTGGTAAATTTTGGAGGCTGCAGTGTATTCAACAGATCCGTGATTAAATTCATACAAATTTCCTGAATTAGGTTATTATTGAAATTAGATTATTATTGACATACACACACAGCTATGAAAACATTTAATGTGGCATCAACATACTGAAACATTCTTTGCAAATGAACTGTCATGAGAAATCACCAACTCCTTAATTTCTATAACCATAACCAATCATGCAAACAAAATAAAAAGAATATTCTCAGTCTATATCTGTGTCCAATAGAAAACCATTGCAGTTAATGAGAAGTGTCAGTTTACAGAAAGAACAGTAAATGTTAGAGCCAGAACAAAAGAGCAAATAAATTATGTTATTTCATTGTACATTGATCTGAATTTTTGAATTAGAATGGACAATTTATTCTCATGTGACTGTATAATGTCCAAAGTCACATGGCTAAACTAATGATAATGAATCCTAAATCCTAGAGGACAATATCCTCAGTCTGCAAGTCTGAGGCCTAAGAGAAAGAGTGTGTGTATATATGCGTGTGTTGGGGATGGGGAGAGGCTTTGCAGAGATGAGAGAGAAAGGTAAAGATGAGAGAGAAAAGCGTTTATGAGAGAAATCAGGCTTCTCCAGAAAGAAGATCTATGTGGATTTTCCATAGAGGAAAAGAAAGCAAATATACATCCCAGGGTGAGATGAGAACGACCCCAGAGTGAATATACACCTGTATACTTAGACATGTAATCTGTGGGCTGGAGAGATAGTACAGCAAATATGGCATTTGCTTTCCATGCAGGCAACTTAAGTTCAATGTCCAGCATAAAATATATAGAAACATAAGAATCTCCTCAGTGATCACTGAGCACAAAGCCAGGAGTAAACCCTGGCACCACAGGACAAATCCAGAAATAAACAATTTTTAAATTAAAATGATTTGCTAATGATGAATTTATTATGTCTCATTTTACAGACTACAAAATTAGTAACAAAATAATTCAATAAGGACATACAACTAAATAACAAAAGTAGTCAAAAGACAAAAATTACAGAAGAATATGTAGCATTCAAAATTACTATTAGTCATCTTTGTTAATATATTTGATGCTTCATTTTAAAAAAGTCATAGCAATACATTAATCATTCTTCTTCTAAAAGTCTTTATTTCATTCCATACTTTATTGAGGAAACAATTATAGGTAAACTTATGATGAAATAAAGAATACAAAGTAGTGTGGGGAGAAAACAATGATGCTCACTGGGGAATACTTTAGTTTAAACGGATCCCACAGGTTATTCTAGGCATTAACAGTAATAGCGTATGACCAACCACTTCCAAGCACTTATAATCAAATCACCTGAAAGATAATACCAATGTGTGTGAAAAATTAAGACAAATATGGTGGATAAAATGAACTAATATACACTATTCAAGACACTACAAAGCAGTAATTAAATTATCTTAAAATAATCAAAATTAAAAAATTTTAACTTACTTAAAATTCTTAGTTAATTACTAAAACAGTACATACATATATGTATATATAAATGAGTTCATATATAATAGATGTATAAGTGTATGCATATCTATGTGTATTTGTGTGTGTATATATAGGGTAATTATTAGGGCAACTTTATATATATGTATATATATATATATATATATTAGATGGAAGGGAATATTTAGTCTGGAAGTCTTTATTTCATTCCATACATTTATTGAGGAAACAATTATAGGTAAATTTATGATGAAATAAAGAATACAAAGTAGTGTGGGAGAAAACAATGATGCTCACTGGGGAATACTTTAGTTTAAACGGATCCCACAGGTTATTCTAGGCATTAACAGTAATAGCGTAATCTCACCTCAAGCAAGAAAACAAGATGGGTGTGTTTATGTGATTGTGTGTGCGCACATATGTACAGGTAAGTGTTTTTGTCTGAGATTGAACCCAAATTCTCAAATATGCAAGGAATGTACTCTACGAGTCACATTCTTGACCTCCTATTTGATTCAGTCATTTGCTACCATTAACCTGGAGGCATTTCTTTATGTTGCAGGTATTTCTAAGCAGGAAAAATAGGGAATATATAAGAGAACAAATTTAGGATGCCTATAGCCTTGAAAATTTTCACTCTCTACAGATGGGAATTTAATATGTCAAAAAATTAATGGGTGGGGCAAGAATGACAATATAGAAAAAATTTGAATTACAAAATATTTAATTAATGAAAAAATGAAAGTATAGGGAAAACATAGAGTATATAGGACAAAATAGTCAACTCTAATTATTTGCAATTATATTAAACACAAATTTGTAAATTTGTAATTAAGTTTGTAAATTTAATTACAGGTAAATTTGTAATTAAAGTGAAAATACTTTCAGCCTGCATTCAAAATTATGCAAGCTTGGACCAGAGAGATAACATACAGTTAAGCACTTGCCTTACACATAACTAACTCTGGTTCAATTGTTGACGCCGCTTCTGGTCTCCTGAACACCACTAGGAATCAGCCCCAAGTATCACGGGCATGGCCCAAACATACTGCTCCAGTACCAGTTGTACAAACTGTTCATAGAAGAAACAGACTGAGTATAAGGGTGAAGGAATATTGACGAAATAAGGATAATTGGAACATCAGTACTTAAATACTTAATAATATAACGATGGTATGCACATGCTAATAATAGAAAAATCTAAAGAATTATGAGATAGAAGTGTTGACATTATAATAATATGTAAAACCACAGAAACTATATAAAAAAGCAACGACATGACTTTTAGCATGTAACATAAAAACTGACATTTCAAAGAAGATTAGCTAGAACCATAATGCTCACAATCATAATGGGAAATGATAATATGCACACTCAATAACTGGTAGGACACGCAATTCAAATATCAATAAAGAACTGGCTCTAACTATTGACATCAAGTAAATACTTCATTTTGGCTATATATAAGATACCACACAGAATTCATAAAAGAATTCAATGCACTAATTTCATATGCATTTACCAAAACTGGCCAGATTTTGTCAAATTTTGTCATATAGTAACTTGGGTCAATATTATAAAGATAGATTAACAATCCATAAGTTTTAGAGAAAATAATTACCTCTAATCTTTATTATCCTGCAAAAATAACAAACATAAAACAATGCAATTTGAATTGAATGTAATAAAAAGTTAAACTTAAAAAACAATGCATGGAATATAACTAAAACATCAATAAAATTAAGCAATAGATTTAAAAGCATAAGAAAAAATTGATTTTCTAATTCATGAAGTTAGAAAGATAATAGTATAATAAAAATGATGAGATACAAGGAATTTAACCCAAAGAAATAAAAAAGGCCATAGTAAAAAGACATAATATCATTAATTAAACATATACAATAGAAAATAGAATGAACAACTCCTAGTTATATGTATACCACATTATATTAAATAAAAAATCTAATCAAAGAAATAAACACAAACAAACAAAAAGCATAAAGAAATAATAACATGAGAAATAGAGCATAAATAAACATCTAAAGAACATTTATAACTGAATATTTTTACTATGTTTTTTGTTCTTAGACTTTGGGTAACATCCAGCAATGCTCAGGGTTTATGACTCTGACACTCAGAGATTATTCCTGCAGAATGATTATGTTTATCACTCAAAGTCTAAAAATAATGACATAAATTAAATGATTTTGACATTAGCCATGGCAGAACCTGGCAAGCTTCCCAAGGTGTATTCGATATGCCAAAAACATTAACAATAATGGACCTCATTCCCAACAAATAGAGACATTACTGGTGCCTGCTTGAGCAAATCAATGAACAATGGGAAGACAGTCAAAATAATGATAAGGCATCTGAGTCCATTACATATGTTTACTTGCATACGTTCGGTGGGTTTATTCAAAGTATATAAGGCTAATAAAACTTCAAAACTTTTAAAATTTTGCAGAACTTGTATGATTTGTCTTCCCGCTTTTCATTAATTTGCTTAAGCGGGCACCAGTAATGTCTCCATTCATCCCTCTCGCATGCTAATGTAGCCCTAGGGCATCTGCTCACTAAAGGAAAACAAAGAGCCTCAAATCATCCAGTCAGGTCATGGGAATGAGGTCCATCATTGTTTCTTGGCATATTGAATACGACACGGTAGCTTGCCAGGCTCTGCTGTGGGAGTGGGACACTCTCTGTAGCAGGTAGGCTCTTAGTTCATTCATTTACTGTTTTGTAGAGTCCTTGTATCCATATTAAAAACATTCCTAGTACATGATGCCACCATTTTCTTGACAAGTGTTACAATCACCTCATGTTCCCTCAACTGTGCATGCCACCATTTCCACATTAAATGCATGTGTTTCATGTACATATTATGATACCAATATCCAAGGTCAAGTGAAACATATCAGGAGGTCTTGTCAAAGGTGGAAATTATCCCAAACGTGTGGGAGTCAGAGGTTAGGTAAGACAGAAAATGGAACAGGGTGCTAATAATTGTCGAGGGTACTAGGTGCCAACCTGGAACTGAGCATTAAATAGAGGCAGGGGGGATACACATGACAATCTTTTAATGTATGTTCTGTAATCCATAGTCTGGAGGGGAAGGAAAAGAGAAAGAGAGAGAAAGGGAAAGAAATAAAGAACCTGCCATTGAGGTGGGCTGGGGGAAGGGGGAGGGAACCGGGGATGTTGGTTGCGGGAGATGGGCACTGGTGGAGGGACGGGTGCTGGAACACTGTATGACCAAAACTCAAACATGAACTTTTTAATTGTATATCTTTTTATTTGTATATCTCACGGTGGTATAATAAAATACTTAAAAAATGCATGTGTTTCCTGAAAGAGAAAAGAACAAACTACTTATTGCCTTACCACTTATTACACTTTGCTTTACCTAGCATTTCTCAGGATTCAATCCAGAGTTCCAGTTTCTCTCTTTGAAACTTGTTTTATGTTGTTATCTTTAGATACGCTTCCTGAATTTTGTAAGCAACTTTCTGTCGGTAAAGTCACGTTTTTATTTTTCATTTAACTGTTCCTGTGACTTTTGTTGGTTATAAATATCTAGGTTTAAAGGAACATCTAAGTAATGTTCACATGCAACCTCCCAAGAAAGCAACAAAATTTAAGCAGAGTCCAACTTAAGGTTCATAAAACTAACTTATTATAGAACTCTTCCAAATAAGAATGTTCATTTTTTGGTGGGAGGCATGCCTGGTGATGTTCAGGGTTATTCTTTGCTCTGCACTCAGGAATCACTCTTGGGGATACTCAGGGGACAATAAGGGATGCCAAGGACTGAACTGAATCCTTCCACACAGCTGCCTGGGTTCAATCTCCAGCATCCCGTATGGTCCCCCAAACACCTCCAGGAGTAAGTTCTGAGCTCAGAGCCAAGAGTAATCACTGGGTACTTTCAGGTCCAAACACGAAGCAAAAAGAAACAAAAACCATGTTGATCACTGTCACTGTCTTCCCGTGTACCATCAATTTGCTCGATGGAGCAGCAGTTGATATATATTGATACATATGTAAATATAATGTACAGAAAACACACCAAGCACTCATGGTGTTTGGTGATTCATGATGCCACGAATCACTCATCATTCATAATGTTTGGCACCAAACATCCTCTACATTCATGGTGTTTTGAACACAATCAACTCCAAGGTCAAGTAGAGATTTTAAACACACAAATTTGACTAAGAATTTAACTAATTGGGAGCAGGAGTGATAGTACAGCAAGTAGGGCATTTGCCTTGCACGAGGCCCACCTGGGTTCAATCTCCAGCATCCCATGAGCACAGTCAGGAGTAATTCCTGAGTGAAGAGCCAGGAGTTAAGTCCTGAGCTTCGCTTGGTGTGACCCAAAATTAAAAAAAAAGAAGAAGAATTTAACTAATTGCCATCACAACTCTATTTACTTGAGACTATTTATTTGTGACTGTCCTGGGAGTTTGGACAACACCTAACATTGCTTAGAGGATATTCCTGTGCTCAGGGGTCACTCCTGGGAGTGCTCAGGGTGTGATATGCAGTGAATGGACAAGGGCTGAGCAAATGCAAAGCAAGACCTCAACTTCTGTACTATTTCTCTGACACTGTGACAAATGCTTATCCACATAAGAAAATTCCTAATCATGCATACTTCCCTAGCCTTCTGAAATATGACTCTTCCACCTACATTGATAGAAACATCTTTTCATTTGTTTAGTCTTAAATAGTATATAAAATTCAGTAATTTGGCAACTGTCTGGACTTAACATTTCTTTGTGAAGCTCTTATGCAAATACACATAATTAAAACATTTGCCTTGCTAATCTTTTTTATCAGCTAATTCCTCAATTAACCCCAGCTAGATCTAGAAGTCAACATAATGAATAACCTAAAACCTGAGCTGCGTAGGAGGAAGAGAGTGCTTGGAATACCTTCAAAAGCATCGAAGAATTAGCTAAAAAGACAAAGAACCTCCGGTTCCAGGCACATCTCTTTGACTCCACAGTTCTCCCTGCACTAACATACGCCTCAGAGACCTGGGCCCTACGAAAGCAGGATGAGAATGTTATTCGGGTCTCCCAAAGAAGGATCGGAAGAGCTATGCTTGGAATATCACGCCTCACTCAAGTGAAAGAAGGAATCCGGAGTTCTGACCTCTGTCGCTGTTCCAGAGTCAGGGACGCTGTCTCATCGAAAATCAGATGGCTGGACCTGTAATGCGATTTGGAGACGACCACTGGACTAGAGCCGTTACTGACTGGATCCCATGGGATGTCAAAAGATCATGTGGCCACCCACCTACAAGATGGTGAGATTTCTTCCTCAAGTCCCTGAATGAACGGTTTGAGGCTCTTTGTATTCCTGAAGCAACCAGATGCCATTGTGCTACACTGGCACATGATAGGGTCAATTGATATGTTACTGGTGCCCACTTGAGCAAATAGATGAATAGCGGGATGTCAAGTGATCAAGTGAACCCCAGCAAGAAAAGGAGAAACTAATTTTTGCCATAAAATGAAAGAATGTAACATTTAGTTATATTACCTAATCACTTGTCATTTGTCTTCCCAGTGTTCATCGATTTGCTCGAGTGGACTCCAGTAATGTCTCCATTCATTGGGAATGAGGTCCATTATTCTTACTGTTTTTGGCATATTGTACACACCACGGTAGCTTGCCAGGCTCTGCTGTGGCTCTAGGTTCATCTCAGGAGGCCCGTCTTTTTCTATGTCGGACCATCAACCATCCAGGACACACGGGGCAGAGCACTGGGATGTAGACAAGCCTGTCTCCTGTCTGCCACCTGCCAATGCAGCTGGGCTCCACAGTCACACCTGCAACACCTCGAGGGACAGGATATTATCAATATTATTGTTAGTATTGATAATGTGTATTATCAATAATACACATACATTATCAATCAGTAATTTTAATTATTTTCCATATCTAATGGTAAAATGAGAGAATATTTTAGATTGGTGAGGCAGCAATAAAAATAAACATTTTAGATATGATTTTGTATAATAATTTGGGAGGCGTAAATTTGGAAACCATACCTGATCGTGCTCAGAGCTAACTCCAGATCTGTTCAACATTTTGTTAGAGAGAAGAAACACTACTATGACATTCACTCAGTCTATTTAGCTCTTGTCACTGAGGAGCTGCAACGTTTTCACAAATTGGTTATCAAGTTGAGGATCAGCAATTTAATAGCTCTGTAACTGAGAAATGGATGCCACTATTTCTCTTATATCCAAAATTGAAGCAATGCTTGTATTGTTAACATCGTTCAAGAATTGATTATGAATGCAGAGATAATCTCTACTAGTATACTAATTCTCAAAGTAAAATGATTAAATTTTGAGATAACACACTAACATATTGATTTCCATTGAATATGACTTTCCCATTACATCAGCAACTATCAAAAAATCTTGCAAATGTGGAAACATAATTATATCTTTCTATTGTGCTTGTCTATTCCTGAGTCAGCTACTTTTGTAATACAATCATCTTTTTCACAACATAAACATATTTGTGCACTCCCTCAAAGAGAGATATTGTTTGTTGTGAAGGCTTAATATGATCCCTGTCAATGGAAGTTTAGCCATCCGCTCTTCATCCAACAAAGTCTCTACTGGGACTGAGTGACAGTTTCCCCCTTGAGAATCTTCTTATCATCCTCCCTCAGTTTGACAAGGCATGGGTGAAGCATTCATCTGCATAGCCACCAAAGTTGTGTATGGAAAAGGTATTAGTGTTGTGAGTCCATACAGTTCTATCAATAGTCCAGAATTTATAGCTCAACGACAAATTTTGTTATGCTACTCACCATGCCATTCATCACAGTGCTTAGTTCTAAA
>JAJIBD010016388.1:0-26975 GCA_021461705.1 Cryptotis parvus | reverse complement strand
TGACCTGAGTGCATGGTTTGATGCTATTTGTGTTCCTGAAGTGAGCTGTTGCCCTTGGCTATACTAACATGCAACAGGACTTATGGAGATGTTACTAGTACCCGCTCGAGCAAATTGATGAACAACAGGAAGACAAGTGAGACAAGTAAAGATAATTTTGTATTCTAAGGGTTATCAAGCTTATTCATCTTAAAACATTTTCCTGGAATCACAAATTTTTCAGAAATCTACTTATGCTATCTATTTTCAATAAACCACCAAAATGTTATAGAATTTTAAATCCCCAGAATATAACAAATGTTACACTAATATGAAGTTAGAAATGTTTAGTCAGAATAACCCTGCCTCTGAAGTTTTCTCAAAGAAGTGGGAGCCAGAACAATTACTTTCCCTAGTACTAGAATTCTTCCAGACTTAAAAAGGAAATATTTGGTATTACAAAAAACTTGTTTTCATTATTTTAAATATGTTGAAATATATCCAATCCATTGTGTTTATAGGAATCGCTTTTATTTTTCATGACTTTCATTACATGGATATACCACAATTTATTTTGTGCATTCTATACTGATGAAATGTAGATTGTTATAAACTTTTTAATTGTCAATAAATAGTTTAAATAATTTTTTGTCTCAATTTATGTTTTTGATTTCTTTCAAGTAAGCAACTTTGAAATTAAATGGTAGGTGTATATTAAATAATTTAAATAAATATACTGTATTACACTGCAGTTATTACCATATCATTTCTCAACATTTTGCAAGAAAATCTACTCTTTACATTTTCACCCAATAATTGATGCTATCAATCTTTTTCATTTTGATAGTTTTTATGTTTCCATGTGATTTAGGTTTGAATTTACCCAACAATTAATGATACTAAACATCACTTTAAGGTATGCTTATTTTCAGAGTCTCTCAGACATGGGGCAGAGCTGCTACTTGCTCTCCTGTGCCCAGCCGCTCATGAGGCACCCGGGAGGCATGGCGGGTTCTAGCCTTGGACTTCCACCCCAGCAGAGCCTCACAACAGCCAGACGACACCCCCCCAACTCCATGGGGGCTGCCTTTTCCACATCTGGACTTCTTTCTTGTCACAACTCCACCCAGCAGACCAGACTATCACAGCCCGGATCTTCGACACCCACCCTGCAGCAGTTTTTTTTTTCCATCCGTCCCAGGTATGCTGAACCAGAGACTCTCAGACATGGG
This sequence comes from Cryptotis parvus, assembly GCA_021461705.1. NCBI lineage: Eukaryota > Metazoa > Chordata > Mammalia > Eulipotyphla > Soricidae > Cryptotis > Cryptotis parvus. The sequence goes on along the minus strand of JAJIBD010016388.1, from coordinate 25,764 downwards.
GGCAGAGCTGCTACTTGCTCCCTGTGCCCAGCCGCTCATGAAGTGCCCGGGAGGCATGGCGGGTTCTAGCCCTGGCCTGCTACCCCAGCAGAGCCTCACAACAAGCCAGAAGAACCCCCTACTCCATGAAGGCTGCCATTTTCCACATCTGGACTGCCCTCTCCTCCCAACTTCACCCAGCAGACCAGACTATCACAGCCTGGCTCAAGCGGCCGCTAGACCACTTGCAGTTCATCAATAAATGCTTTATTTAGAAGTGACTACAGGGACCGGAGCGATAGCCCAGCGGGTAGGGCATTTGCCTTGCACGCCGCCGGCTCATGCCGGCCTGGGTTCGATCTCCGGCATCCCATATGGTCCCCCGAAGTGCCGCCAGGAGTGATTCCTGAGTGCAGAGCCAGGAGTAGCCCTGAGCATTGCCGGGTATGACCCAAAAAGCAAAAAAAAAAAAAAAAAAAAAAGAAGTGACTACAAGAGTATACCACCCGCACGGCAAGCCTGGCAAGATGCTTGTGTCGGATTTGTTATGCCAAATACCAGTAACATTTATATTAGGTCATTCCTATGACCTAATATAATGGTTTGAGGCTCTTTATATTCCTGGAGCAAGCAGATGCCTTTGGGTTCTACTAGCATGAGACAGGACACATGGAGATATTACTGGTGCCCGCTCTAGCAAATAGATGATTAATGGGATGATAGTGATAGTGATAGTGATTTTCTACTCATGTATCTCAGTGGGTACATGAGTAGAAGAAGAAACACGGATGCACAGCTCAGCCTCATGGTGAGTGGCCCCATGGAGTTCCTAGGGGAAAGCAAAAGGCTCTGCCAGGGCCTGGTCGTGATCCTACAGAGTTCCTGGGGCCTGCTCTCCATGCAGGTGGCCACGCCTGCTGTACTTGGAGCAAGGATTGAGGGTCTCCACCCAGTCCCCAGCCTCCAGGCTCAATGAGCCTGAGCTCCAGTCACCACAGCCAACTGCTGCAAGACAGAGACTCCAGATCCACGGCTGTGCAGACATGTAACAGCTCCGCTGCCGCTGTTTAATCTTAGACTCAATGTATCTTAGCACCAGGTTCTTTCAGGATCTTTCTCATTTGTACACTTCAACAATCAGTCTATTTGCATCAAACTGGAGAGTTTATGGGGAATGAGGAATTATAAGAGACTCGCACACACGGTCAGAGCTGTTACTTGCTCTTCCTGTGCCCAGCTGATCACGAGGCATCTGGGAGGGATGGCGGGTTCTAGCCCTAGCCTGCCACCCCAGCAGAATCTCGCAAGAAGCCAGAGGAACCCCCACACCATGAGGGCTGCTATTTTCCACATCTGTACTCCCCTCTCGTCAGAATTCCACCCAGCAGAAGAGCTGATTGCAGCCTGGCTAGTCACTGACCCACCCTGCAACAGTTTTTCCAAGCCCGGCCAGGTATGCCAATCCAGAGACTCACACACATAGGACAGAGCTGCTACTTGCTCTCCCTGTGCCCAGCTGATCACCAGGCATCCGGAGAGATGGCAGGTTCTAGCCCTAGCTCACCACCCCAGCAGGGCCTCACAAGAAGCCCTGAAGGCTGCCATTTTCCACATCCGACTCCCCACTCATCAGAACTCTACCCAGCAGAAGAACTGATTGGAGCCTAGCTCGGCCGCAGTTCATCAATAAATGCTTGAGTCTTGAGGTGACTAGAAGATTATCCCACCTGCATGGCAAAGCCTGGCAAGGAACCCGTGCCATATTTGACATGCCAAATACCAGTAACAATTATAGACCTCATTCCCATGACTTGATAGAATGATTTGAGACTCTTTATGTTCCTGATGCCCTTGGGCTATCTCGCATGTGACAGGACTTATTGAAATGTTACTTGTGCCCACTCGAGTAATCTATGATCTACGGGAAGTCAAGTGATCAAATGATATAATTGGGTGAAATAATTTCAAATCTCTCTACCCTCTTCATTAGAATTATTTATGTTCCTGGGGAGTTAGAGAAATAGCACAACATGTAGGGCATTTTTCTTGCACACAGAGGACCTGGGCTTAATCCCCAGTAGTCTGTATGGAACCCATACTCAAGAGAAGTTTTCCCTGGCCTCAGAGCCAGAAGCAAACCCTAAGTACAAACGCAGTGTTGCTGCTCAGGAAACAAAAAACAAAATAAAAAATATTCTTAATATCTAGATATATATCTACAGATATTTTTGTTCCTTATTTTTTAAATATTCAAACTAAATCCACACTTTGAAGAAATATATATACAGGAAGCATTTTGTTGCCTTCAGCCATATTTGCAATTTTGACACTTAAAATCACCTTTTAATCATTTTTAGAATACTTTAAATTTAATTTCTAGTTATAGAATCATATAGAAACAATACTAAATTGATTTCATAATATTTTAGGAAGCCTTGCAGTTGTTGGTTTGATTATAAATAAAGTTTTTCACTGAAATATAAAAATTTGAAATGTATGTCTCATGCGTATTGACCTATGAGTATACCATTTTCACAATCATAAGGAATTAATGTAACTCTCCAGTATCCTTCCCTTCTAATTTCTCCAATTGTCAGACAAATGCTCTATCTGCTTTCTATCACTCCATATTAGTTTGCATTTTCTGGGAAGTTATTATAAATGGAGTCATACAATACACACATTTTTTGACATGGCTTCTATCACTAGGCACAATATTTTGGTAATCATTCTGTATGATAATATTCACCAATATTTACTCTTTATTTTTATGGATCACTCCATTGCATTGCAGATCATAGTTTTGTGCATTTGTTGATGGACATTTGGATTTTCCCCATTTTTGACTACTACTACTACTACTACTACTACTACTAAAGTTGCAATGAACATTCATGCACATGTCTGTATGGACATATGCCTTTATTTCTCTTGAGAAAATAATTTGGCATGAAATATTTGAATCATATGGTAGGCATGTGTTTAACTTTTTAAGAAATTGCCAATATTTTTTCCAAAGTGATTATGCCAATTCCATGCACCAGCAACGGATAAGAGTACTTGCTTGTCAACCTGAGTGTCCAAGAACAGATGAGTGTATAAAGAAAATGTGGTATATATGGTATATATAAACAATGGAATACTATTTGGCTATAAGAAAAAAAGAGATCAAAATAAAACTAAACAGTTTGCTACTACAGTTTGATACTGCACTAAGGCATCATGCTGGGTGAAGTTAGTCAAAAAAATGACAGATACAATATAATGTCTCTTATACATGGAATGTAAGGAAGCAGTAAGGGAGCAACAAATAGCCAAAAACAACAGAACTGGAAAGTTGGTCTAAAGAATAGAGCTTACCTGACTGAGGAAAAGCAGGGAATGGGAGGCATCTTTGGGACATTAACAAAAGGCAGCATACACTCTGTTGGAGGGTGTGGTGTTAGAACATTGAATGCATGAAACCATATAATTAACAGTATTGTAATATCATGGTCCTTCAAAACTTTTACGCATTACACACTTGTTTACCAGCATTTGGAAATAGAGTGCTTTGCTTTAGCCATCTTAAAATGTGCCTAGTAATATCTCTGTGTTTTCAGAATTTTCCTAAAAAGTAGTGATATTGAAATTTTTATTCTTTTTACAATGAATATGTCATTTTTATTGAGTGGTGTCTGCTTGGTGGACCAAAACCATACCCAGTATATATCAGACACTGGTAGAATTTACAAGAAAAAAAAAACCAACCCCATCAAAAAATGGGGGAGAAGAAATGAACAGAAACTTCAGCAAGGAAGAAGTTCGAATGGCCAAACAACATATGAAAAAAATTCTCATCATCATTAATCATCAGAGAGATGTAAATCAAAACAACAATGAGATATCATTTCACACCACAGAGACTGGCACATATCCAAAAGAGCAAGAACAACAAGTGCTGGCATGGATGCAGAGAAAAGGGGACACTCATCCATTGTTGGTGGGAATGTTGACTGGTACAGCCTTTTTTGGAAAACAATATGAGCATTTGACCCAGCCATACCACTCCTGGGAATATACCCTGGGAAGCCAAAAACATGCAGCGGAAACACCATCCCCTACTTTTTATGATCATAGCAGCATTATTCACAATAGCCAGAATCTGGAGACAACCAGAGTTCCCAGAAATTGATGACTGGATAAAGAAACTTTGGTACATCTACATAATGGAATAATATGCAGCTGTAGGAAAACGAATTTATGAAATTTGCCAATAAATGGATGGACATGGAGAGGATCATGTTGAGTGAAATTAGCCAGAGACAGATATAGAATGACTGCATTTATTTGCATGACATAAATATATATACATACATATATTTGTATATATATGTATACATATTATGATACCAATATCCAAGGTCAGGTGAAATGTGGATCAAGGGGTCTTGCCAAAGGTGGAAACTACCCCAAATATGTGGGTGTAGAGATTAGGTAAGACAGAAAAAAGAACAGTGGACCAATAATTGTCGAAAAGTCTATTACAATCCACAACATGTAAGATAGGGAATAGAGAAATATAGAGAGAAAAAAAAGAGAGAAAAGATGGAGAACCTGCCACGGAGGCAGGCTAGGGGAGGGTGGAGGGTATCGGGGACATTGGTGGTAGGAGGTGGGCACTGGTGGAGGGATGGGTGCTGGAACACTGTGTGGTTGAAACCCAAACATGAACATTTTGGCAATTGTCAAAAATTAAATAAATAAATGTAAAAAAAAACCCAACCAGTGTACTCAGGACTTACTCCCTGAATCTTCATACATTCCTGACAGACCACAAGAGACCACATGGGGTGCTAGGAATACAACCTGAATCTGTCCTATGCAAGGCAAGATCCCTATATACTATACTATTTCTCCAGCTCCTGTAACGCAATTATCAAGAGTTATAAAGTTTCTAACAATGACTTATCCTGTGCGTATTATACATTTTTCAATGATATGTTATAATGAATTTCTTTTCTTTTCAGCATGGGTTGTCAAAACATCTGTATTTTCTGTTTCTAATCAACAGTATCTGCTATTGTGTTGAATACTTGAAACCAAATGCTACATTTTTCTTTGAATCTTTCAAAAGTGTGTTATTCACAAGAACAAAAAACTCAGTTGTTTTTCCTTAAAGTTTTCAGTTGTTGTTGGATACTACTGCTTGTTAAATTTGTTTTCTTTGGTTCACCAACAATTGGTTTGTTTACCTGGCTAGAAACATTTACCATGTACTTTGCAGAAATCCTTTGTCAAGTAACAGTGTATATAGTGTATTATATATATATATATATATGTATATATATATACATATATATATTGATCACTCGACATCCTGTTATTCATCGATTTGCTAGAAAAGGCACCAGTAGCATTTCCATTTGACCCTATCACGTGCCAGTGTAGCCCAATGACATCTGGTTGCTTCAGGAATATAAAGAGCCTCAAGCTGTTTGTTCAGGGTCTTGATGAAGAAGTCTGACCATCTTGTAGGTGAGTGGCTACGTGAAATTTTTGACATCTCGTGGGCTCCAGCCAATTATCCAGGGGTCGTCTCCAAATCACATTACATGTCCAGCCCATATGATTTTCGATGCCTTGGCAAACAAGACAGTGTCTCTGACTCTGTAACAGTGACAGAGGTCGGAATTCGGACTCCTTCTCGCACTTGAATGAGGTCAATCATAGCTCTTGGATTCCTCTTTGGGAGACCGGAATAGCATTCTCATCCTGCTTTCATAGGGCCCAGGTCTCTGAGGCATATGTTAATGCAGGGAGAACGGTTGAGCCACAGAGATGTCCCTGGAGCCAGAGATTCCTTTTCTTTTTAAGATATTTCTTCAATGCTTTCGAAGGCATTCCATGCCACTCTCTTCCTCCTGCGCAGTTCAGGTTTTAGGTCATTCATCATGTAGACTTCTCGACCTAGGTACACATAACTGCTGCATTCAGAGATGTTTGTTGCATTGAGAGTGAATGGGGCCTCTGGAACTAGTTCATTTCTCATGAACATAGTTTTGTTGAGGTTCAGCTGTAGACTTATCTTTTCACATTCTCAGTCAAAGTCAGTCAGCATTTTTGCTGCTTGGCTAATGTTTGGTGTTATTAGAACAATGTCATCAGCAAGCATAGGTGGTGTAATTGCTGACTGTCTATCTTCATTCCCATTCCTTCTCATTCTAATTTTCGCATGATGTTCTTGAGGGTGGCACTGAAGAGTTTTGGAGAAATGATAAAACCCTGCCGAATCCCTCTTTTGACATCAATGATCACTCCTTGTAGAATGGTGAGATCCTGGTGGTGAATCCATAATACAGCTCACGAAGGATCTTGATATATTGGGTTTGAATGCCCTGTTTGGCTAGGGGTTTGATGAAACAAAGCTTAGACTATTTGATTTTCAGGATAAACACAAAATAATTTAATAAATTATCTCACTATTATTTTATATGCTTTGAAATAGAAATAATAACATCTTAAATAGGAAGTTGACTCTTTTGCACATAACACAAATAAAATCCTATAAAGGTTAAGTGTAGTAATATTACTGAGTTTTGATCATGTAGGAACAATATATCATTTCCTACTTCTATCTCTACTTTATTATCAAAATGTACAAGATATTCAAAATTCTTTCACATTCTAGATGACCAGTAACAAGAGTCAAAGATGGTAGACCAAAAAGGATGAATGAGATTGACTACAAATCACCATTTAAAAGAAAATCCCACATTAATTAAGATTATGAATATGTCCAAAAGTCAATGGGTTTCCTATATACAAACAACAAAAGAGAAGAAAGGGATATAAGAAAATGATTCCATTCACAATTGTGCCACAGAAAATCGAAATACTAGGAATCATCTTTTTTTTTTTTACAATTAAAAAGTTCACGTTTGGGTTTTGGTCATACAGTGTTTCAGCACCCGTCCCTCCAACAGTGCCCATCTCCCAGCCATACCACTCCTGGGAATCTACTCTGGGAAACCAAAAATATGCAGCGGAAACACCATCCCTACTTTTATGTTCATAGTAGCATTATTCACAATAGCCAGAATCTGGAAGCAACCAGAGTGCCCGAAAATCGATGACTGGATAAAGAAGCTTTGGTACATCTACACAATGGAATACTATGCAGCTGTTAGGAAAAATGAAGTTATAAAATTTGCCTACAAATGGATGGACATGGAGAAGATTATGTTGAGCGAAACTAGCCAGAAGGAGAGAGAGACAGATACAGAATGACTGCATTTATTTGCATGGCATAAATATATATGTACACATTATGATACCAATATCCAAGGTCAAGTGAAACATATATCAGGAGGTCTTGTCAAAGGTGGAAATTATCACAAACGTGTGGGAGTCAGAGTTTAGGTAAGACAGAAAATGGAACAGGGTGCTAATAATAGTCGAGGGTACTAATGCCAACCTAGAACTGAGCATTAAATAGAGGCAAAAAGGATACACATGACAACCTTTTAATGTATGTTCTGTAATCCATAGTCTGGAAGGGAAGGAAAAGAGAAAGAGAGAGAAAGGGAAAGAAATAAAGGGAAGGCTTTCAACTTTTCCCCATTTAGAATGATGCTTGCTGTGGGCTTTTGGTAGATGGCTGTAACTATCTTGAGGAAAGTAGGAATCATCTTAAGTAGGCAAATTGTGCAACAGAAAATCAAATACTAGGAATCATTTGATTAACTAGGAATGTAAAGTACCTATACAAAGAAAACTACAAATTGCTGCTTCAATAAATAAGAGGACATAAGGAAATTCCCTGCTCATGGATTGGGAGAATTAAACTTTGCCAAAATGGCAATACTCCCTAGAGTTTTACACAGATTCAATGTTGTCCCTATAAGGATACCCATGACCTTCTTCAAAGAAATTGACCAAACATTTCTGAAATTTATATGGTATAATAAACCCCATGGATAGCTAAAGCAATCCTTGGGAATGACTGCATATTTGTAGGATATAAAAAATTAGCATGAATCCAATAACTTTCAGGCAAAAGACCAGGCAAAACATGGATCAGGAAGTCTGGAATCTACAGCAGTCTGACGTAGTCAGAGGTTAGGTAAAATAGAGAAAGGAACAGTGTACTAATAATTGTTGCAAATGATAACCAGCCTAGAATTGAGCAGTCAATGTAGGCAAAGGGATATGCATGGTAACCTCTACATGTATCTATTTAAAGCCATGATGTATAAGAGAAGGAAGTGAGAGAGATACAGGAGAGAGAGAGAGAGAGAGAGAGAGAGAGAGAGAGGAGAGGCAGAGGCAGGCTGGGGAAAGGGAGAGAATCAGAGGACACAGGTGGTGGGAAATGGACACTTGTGGAGGGATGGATGCTGGAACACTGTATGACTGAAACCCAAATATGAACATCTTTGTAATTGTATCTCATGGTGGTAGAATAAAAAATTAAAAATAAAAGATTATGAATTTGGTAGGTAATAATAACTGCCATTGATTTGGGGTACTTGCCAATTAAAAAATTAGCATTACCTCTTCCATGGAAGTCATTAAGAAGAAAAAATATGTCAACAACAATGTTTTACATTTTGTTTGCTTGTGTTTTTCCTAGTTTCTTAAACTCCACACATCAACTAACCCTTGCTGGAGTACTAAAGTCCACTGAGACCATAGTGTATGGGGTTTAATTGAAAAGCATGACTTGGCAACAGTACTTTTAAACAAAACATTGACATGGAGCTTTATTAAACTGTGATTGATCATATAAAATTAATATGCAATGTATTTAGTATATATTAGAGATGTAATTATAATTCAAATTTAAAATATTAAATTAAGATTTAAAATATTAAATTAAACACATTAAACTAAATTGGAAAAATATCTTTTTAATGCCAAAAAATTATTAACCATTTTCTCAAAAACTGAGTGCCTGGCAAGTTGTAATGAGACAAAAAAGGAATTAGAGAAGAGAACACTGGTATTCTTAGTACTAAGGAAAATATTGAGTATACAGTCACTGCTCCAGCATTAAGTGAGATTATAAAGGGACAGAAGTGGAAATTTGATTCTGGATTTTGTAACATGAAAGTACAGCAGATTGAACTGCTGCCAACACAGTCAACCACGATGCTGGGACACAAACTCACAGAAAAGCTGATGCTGGCTCTCCCTGTGCAAGGCTGACCATGAGGTGTCCTGGGGTGGGGGAAGAGGGTAGGTTCTTATCTTCGCCTGCCACATGGACAGAGACTCAGAAGCTAGAGGAACCTCATGCACTGCACTTGTAGCCATTTTCAAGGTCTGGACTTCACACATCATCAGAGGTCCACCCAAGAGAGAAGCTGATTCAAGCCCATTATAAGCCCAGATATACAGGTCTTGGCTGATAAAAATACCCAGATTCCGTGGAGCTGGAGCTGGTCCCTTCTCTGAGTCTTGGTTCCCTCCAGAAGGCTCGGTGGGCCTGCCCAGAACTGCTGCCAGCACAGCTGGCCATGATCCAGGGATACAGACACACAGAAGAGCTTCTGTGGACTCTCCCCATGGTGAGTGGGCTGGTATACTGATGTACCAGGCCCCATCTCATTTCATAGAATTAAACATTGGGCATACAATCACAAGTGTGTGGGCACGGTGTGTGGTCTGTTGAACATATTGTTAGTTTCCTATATGGTGGGCTCAAATGGCACATGGAGAATTAATAATCTCCACTGACTTTCCTCTAAGAACTAGCTTCAACAAGAAATATAGAATAGATTATTCAGGGTATTTTTAGGACAGGCTCACACAGAGTTGGAGAAAAATTTGAAAAAAGTGTTGTCTGTAGGTGCTGTGGTGGTGGGTCTGCGGTTGACTAGTACAAACCCACTACACTCTAGAAACTCAGAAAGTGAATGCAAGAACAAAAATCAGCCAGGCTCACACATAACAATCCAGAAAAAAATGTCATAACTTTATCAATACTGTTCCCTTATATGGGCTGTAATGGTCAATATATTTAGTGCCAGCTATGGAACAGGGATGGGGATAGGGGGGTAGGTGGGAAATGAGGGTCTCTGGTGGTGGTGGGGACACTGGGAGTAGGATTGGTGTTGAATGATGAATCTCTCTTAGAAATGTATTATGAAAAATTTTGTACATTTTAAATCACAGCATTTAAGTAAAAAAAAATAGAAACAAAAAAGAAAATACAGCAGATTGTAAAATTATCAGAATGAACAAATTATGAAATCCCAGTTTAAAGCAAACTCTATTGGTGAAAGTGGCTCATTTTTTAATAGTGGCTATCTTTTCCTACATGAAACATAAAAATCTAGAAATATGAATTTTGTTGGGTTTGTGTCTTTTTATAATATAGGATACTGTATAGATGCAGGCTCTTTCATCTAAAGAAAAATATGAAAAACATGTTAAATCCCTAGAAGAGTTTCAATTAAAAAATAAATAATATTCAAAATATTAAAATTAATAGTTTATTGATTATTAATATTAAAATATTAAAAATAAAAATTGTCCTAGCATTCCATTTTTTCATGTTTAATCTTGAAGATAACAAATGCAAACACACTTTTGTACTGAAATTGTTACAGTTTAAAAATCCTTAAATAAATATTTAAATAACCCTATAAATTTTGAATAAAACTCTAGATTTTACAGAGATTCTTTAAGAAACTATTACTTTCAATTCATACAAACAAAATATAAATCAGAAAGGATAAAACATGTTGTAGCTTTGAAGCAGCAGAGATTCATGTAACCAAATACAGGTTCTATCAGTCTTATTCCAAAATTTGTTTCTTTCTATTATTCAATATTATGTGTGTATGTATGCGTGTGTGTTTCTATGTTGGATGGTAATCATAAACTGTATTTATTGACCTGATAGTATTTGTAAAGAAAGTCAGTTTCCCAGCTGAAAAGATGCTATATATATAATCCCAAGAAATTAATGTATAGTGAAAATAATAATAAACAACAATGAGTAAATCTAACATTTGTTAAGAATTTAATAAAGTGAAACCTGGTGATGGATACTAGGCTTCCAAATATTCATTTGATCAAACTCACCACTTGTGAAATAAATGCACCGTCCACCACGCTTCCATTTTATAAGTCAGAATGTTGATATATTCAACAGTTTATATACATTCACCTGACTACAAAGTGTGTAAGTTACAAAGCTGAGTTTAAGTTTAGTTTCTTTCATCTTTCCTCTATCCAGTACAGCCCTCTATTGGTTCTCCTTGATGGGATGGGTGGACTGAGATGAATGAGATCTGTGAATCATTTGGTCACCCTAAACTTGCACCAGGACTTTTTTAGTCAGTCTTAGAGCCTATAAGCAACAATAGGCTTATGAACATGTAGAATTCACATGAAGTTTTAGTTATATATATATATATGTCTGAGTAATATCATAGGTACAAGATAAGTGAATAAAGTACTTTTATTATCTTTACTCCATTTCACTCTTCACCCACAATAAAATATTTTGTCTTTCTGCTTTATTTAAATGTACCAAGATAAATATTAAGACTAAATGACCCCCTTTTAGAGCTCACTGTTTTTGGTTGTGTTCAATAACCAATGACTCTCATATCAATATACTTTTCCGAATTGACTTTTTATGGCTTTATTTGTGTTTCTGTTTTGTTATTATTTTGTGTGCCAAGGCATCGAAAATCAGATGGGCTGGACATGCAATGCGATTTGGAGGCAACCACTGGACCAGAGCCATTACCAACTGGATCCCAAGGGACATCAAAAGATCACATGGCAGGGGCTGGAGCGATAGTCCAGCGGGTAGGGCGTATGCCTTGCATGTGGCCCGGATTCGATCCCCAGCATCCCATATGGTCCCCTGAGCACCGCCAGGAGTAATTCCCTGAGTGCAGAGCCAGGAGAAACCCCTGAGCATTGCCGGGTGTGACCCAGAAAACAAAAAAGCAAAAAAAAAAAAAGTCACGTGTCAGCCCACCTACAAGATGGTCAGACTTCTTCGTCAAGATCCTGAATGAACCATTTGAGGCTCTTCATATTCCTGAAGCAACCAGATGCCATTGGGCTACGCTGGCACGTGATAGGGTCAAATGGAAACATTACTGGTGCCCGCTCAAGTAAATCAATGAATAATAGGATGTCAAGTGATCAAGTGATGGCTTTATTACTGCCTTTCGGTTTATTCTATTAATGTTTTCCACCATTTCATTTCCATCCCAATCTGGACACTTGATTCCAATATTCTGCATTTGGTGATCTTCATGAGGAAAAAATTGGTATTGTCCCTCCACATATTGCACCTTCATACAGCTCCCTCCACACAGTATCTTCATAGTAAGTTGATAGGTTCTTTGCCTTTCATGCAACTGACCAGAGTTTTATGAGCTTCATATTGTTTTATGAGCCCCATAAGGTTTTATGGTTCCACAACCACTGCCAGTAGTGATTCCTAGTCTCAAAGTGAGGTATAAGTCCTGAGAGCAACAAGCTTTGCCCCCAAAAAATAAATCAAATGAACATGAACAAACTGGAAGAAAAGGTAAAACATGTTCTCTGGGAGCAATATTACAATGGGTATGGCATTTCCGTGCAGGCAACAGACCCAGGCTTGATACTTGGCACCCTATGTGGTCCCCGAGCCCAGCCAGGAGTTGTTTTTAACACAGGGCCAGGAGTAAAACCTGAGTCCTTCCCTGTGTACCCACATGGAAAAGAAGAAAAAATTTCAGTAAAAATATTCTTTGGAGCCAAGCTCTATGAACTAACATAGAGCTCGGCTCTATGTGAATTTGGACAAGTTGCTTAAAGACTTGATGTCACATTGCCTTATTCTTAAAGTCAATGATATTTAGAGTACCTTGCCCAAAATAATTCCATCCTGATCAAATCTTTTTGTTGTTATTTAACTTCTCTGTATCTGCTGAATGCCACCATGTCTTATGCTAACATGTTGTGAACCTAATTCAGAGTAGATACACTAAACACCAGTTTTCCCATATGTATCTGCACAATTTTCAAGCATTGCTTTTAGGTATGAATGTTTATCATCAATTTATTTCTCTGACTCCATTAAATGTTTCCTAAAATTTGTTGCTCAAGAGACTTAGACAGTTATGACTCAGGTAGTTCAACCTTTTCCTTATATACAAAAAGATGTCTGCTGCCTTTTACCTAGAAAGGGCCTTACTTTGCACTGTAGAGCATCCATAAAACAATATCATCTTTTGATTTTATAAATAAAAAGTTATTATTTTCATGAAGTAGACCAAGTTCAAACAGATTTCAAGCTAACTGCTGCACATGTGCACACATACACATATACTTACCCCACGCACACACACACAATTTCTTCTCAGATATCGATAATCAGTGAATAAGCCACTTCATTTTATGCTATATACAGTATAGAATTAACATGGTTGTCAAACATCCAACTGTTTTAGATGTTTAGCATGTCAACTTGAAATGTTAAAAATCCGTCTATGTCCACTTTCAAAGTCTCTTCCCTATTCTACTTAGGAGGAATTGTAGCACTTTATGTATGCTATGATGAAATGGCATACTATCTTTAGTACTATAATCGATTATAGAACTTTGTATACAATCCAGAATACTAATGATAATCAGAATACATAAAATATAGCATTAAACCCCAAATACTTAAACCCCAGATAGCTAATAGAGAGCAACTTTTAACAAATATTCAGGTTGGAGATTAATAAATTTGAATTGTTAAGCTCATCTACTTACCGCTCTATGACACCAGTTAGGTATGCAAAATGGTTTAATATTCAACAAAATTTTAAATTTTAACATTTAAAATTTCAGATTTTAATTTCATTTTAAAATTTTGATTTCAAACTTTAACATTATGCTTGACATCTGATATTTTCCTCAATGCTAAATTCTAACATATGCTTTCCTAAAATATGAAAATTAGAAAGAATGAGAGAAATGCTCTTTCAATGCAGCCATCATGATCTTATAAAACATTAAAGGAGCACATATATTGTACAATGTATCATAAAATGGACTCCTAGCATGCACAAGGACTAGTGGCTAAAAGAATTTAAAAGATTCAAACTTTGTGACTTGAATCCACTATAAGAAATTATGGCATATATGATATGCTACAGATGTGATTTTATGACGTTTCAATTATCTGTTAATGGCTCCCCAAATCTTCTAAGTAGAAATTATTCAAGATTGATTAATAATTCCAAGGCATAGAACATGATTTAATTAAGTTATCATACTTCTTTTACTCATAGAACCATCAAATTTGGTCTTAAATATTGTAAACTGTAATCCTATTTACTGGATATTATAATAATATGATCACTTAGCTTTTGTGAACCCACTACATAGTAATTTTTCTTTGTTTTTTTTAGCCACACCCGGTGATGCTCAGGGGTCAGTTACTCTGAACTCTATACTCAGAAATAACTCCTGACAGTATTCTGCGGACCACATGGGATGCAGAGGATCAAATCCAGGTTAAATGTGTGCAAGGCAAGCACCTTATCTCCTGTACAAGCTATAGCAAGCTCCGGTCCCCACAATATGCTATTTCAAAAGTAAATTTTACTAATTTATATAACATATTTTGTTCTAAAAGAGATAGAGAGAAATACAGGGACAGAGACAAAGAGATAGACAGAGAAATTAAATGTGCCTGCAATAGGGGCAGGCAGGGTTGGGTGTTTGGGACATGGGGGTGGGAATTTGGCACTGGTGGAGGGATTGGTGCTGGAACACTGTATGTCAGAGACCCAATTATGAACATCCTTTTAATGTATATTTCACATGGTGTAATATTTTTAAATGCATAAATAAATCCTCAGCTGTACAGTTAAAAAAAAGATATTTTGTTCTATATCTCTGTCCAGCAATGTGAAGAAATCACCAAATGACCATTTCTGGTGATGAACAAAAGTCATTTCACATTTCTTTAGTAGAGAGATGATAAGGAAATTAGTGACTAATTGATCATAACTGGTAAAAAACTGCAAAGTATACAAAAACTATTTAAGAACAGAAAAAGACACTTTATTAATGAAATGTCACAAAGTATCATATTTTATTAATCCTAACTTATCACTGCCTACTACAAACTAGAGACTTAAATAAGTGTTTCATTTTGTTCATACAATTTTTAAATACAAATATTTTAATCATAAATCATTAAATAAATTCTAATTTTGAATACCTAAAGGTATATTACTTGAATACTGCAATGTTCAAAATATCTAAATTCAAACAAATTAATTATGCAGCAGTTATAAGCCTTATTGTAATTCTTGGTTTTACTCGACTCAGGAAAGTATTTAGCAACCTGTTTATGTGCTATATATGCTGTCATTAAAACTGTAAATGTATTGATAAGCACATTTATAAAAATTATGATAAATGCATGTGTTTAAAATTTTTTGAGTTTGTTGACCTTGAAATTGCAAGAAAAATAAAAATCCTCTGAAAGTGCCACATATATGATTTCATTTTCTTATTGGTAAGAATAGAAATTTTTGAGAAGGGAACAGTGTGTTAACAATTGTTGTAAGTGATAATACCAGCCTATAACTGAGTATTGAATACAGGCAAAAAGATACACATAACCTCTAAATGTATGTATCGCAATCCACAGTTTGTAAAAGAAGGAAGAGAGAGAGAGAAAGAAAAAGAGAAAAGAATAAAGAACTCACCATAGAGGCAGGCTAGGGGGAGGGGAGGTAATCAGGGATATTGGTGGTGGGAAATGGACACTGGTGGAGGGATGGGTGCTGGAACAATATATGACTGAAACCCAGACATGAACATCTTTGTAATTGTATATCTCACAGTGGTATTATAAAATATTTTTTTAAAAAGAATAGAAATTTTCTATGGCACAAGTTTTTATCTATATGAGACACTTTTTTTTGCCTTTTTAGGACACACCCAGTATGCTCAGGGGTTCCTCCCTGTCTCTGCACTCAGGAATTACTCCTGGCTGTGTACATGGGACCATATGGGAATATGGTGATTGAACCCGGTTGGCTGTATGCAGTGAGAACTCTCTCTCAGCTGAACTATCACCCAGCCCCAGATGAGACAAATTTTATGACCTAACTTTGCATATTTCACACTCTTAATTGAACTACTACAATTATAATATTGGCATTAAGCTAAACCCCACGAATTTGTGTGTTAGAGTATTTCTGTCTGGTCAACCAATACTATATTTTTAATTTTTCCAGAAACGGAAGAAAAAACTCCTTAGACTATCATAGGTTTTTATTTCTCTTTATAGCAGTATGTGTTGCTTTTGATTGAAATGGATAAAATACGAAATACACATTCAGCTAACTATAAATTCAAAGTAAAATATTGACTATCTTGTTTTGAAATATCCAACAGCACTGAGAACTAAAGATTCTGTAAATAATACTCTCAAACACATCTCTGCAACTCTTTAACAGCTGTACATATATAAATACATATACAGTCATATATATTTAAATATCATTCTTCTTATGGAATGAAAAGTATAAATTTATATCTTAAAAACTTCAGCCAAGTCTATATTTTTTCTGTGTCAGCAAAGTATGCAAAAGATATCATTATTACAGTTCATTAGTTGCTCATTTAACTAAATAATTTTTGTTTAAAACAATGAAGAAGACGTAAGGCTTGAATTCCATATATCAGTGCAAATAAAATATTAAAATTTATTTTTTTGTTTTATTATTTGAGTGACATCAGCAGTTTTTAAAGTCTCTTCCTGGTTCTGCACTCAGGAATAACTTCTAGCAGGCTCTGGGAATATTATAGTATGCCAGGGATCAAATGCAAGTACCCACTGTACTATCTCTATGGTCCTACACAATTTAAGCAGTAGAAATCAAACTTTTTCTTTGACCTAATAGAAATATTATATTCATGGTTAGTAATGTAGCTTTTGTTTAAAAGTAAAATGTGCTTCTGTTTCATCTTAGAAGGTACAGTCTAGTTTAAACATTATATGTGTATTTTGACTGAATATAAAGTTCTCATAGATATATGACTTAAATTTTCAGAATGCCTGCATAGCAGGCTATCTGAGCTCAGATCACTGTATCAGATTCTGAAGAAATTATTTAAAGTTCCTTTGTGTTATACTCATATGAAAATCATTCTACCATCTGAACATAAGAAGTAGAGTGTTCAGGGAAAGTTAAAAGAGTTTTCAGGAGGAAAAGCTTCTGAAATTCAGATTTGGCTCCGAAGGTAACTCATACTAGACAAAATAATTATGAAACTAGTTGTCAATTTGAACATCAAACACTGATATCTTGATTAAGTAATGTTTGCAAAAAATCCGAAAGGACAATTTAGCATCAATAGATGCTCAATAAATGTAAGCTGAATAAAGAAGGCAAATAAATATTCAAGGCAGAGCAGGTAAAATTTGATTAATACAGGGTAGCAATGAGGAGAGAGATCACATTTTACAAAGCTTCCAATTTATAGTGACCTAGGTGCAAAAAATCATCTTTTTATGGGCACTTTAAATGTGTATATTAGTATATTTGTGTAAAAACAAAAAAAGAGTTGTTGGAAATTTTTTAATTCAGTTATGTGCTATGACAATTAAGATGAGTGTGGAAAGCATATAGATCATATAGGATTGAGGGTTAAACACTACCAACTTCTCTTTTTTCCCCAGATACTGTATTGTGCATCATGAGACAAAAAAAATTATAGGGACATTTTACACAACTTTGATAACTTTTGAGAACCAGATTAAAAGTATTCAGAAATAGAAACAAACAGTGATTAATTTCTGAAGAAAACAGAAATATTTGTCACAATTGGATATTTGATGTGAATTTGAATGGTGAATAAGACTTTATGTTTGAAAGAGAATTTGTATAAAGTTTAAAATTAAAATAATGGAAATTAATGCCAAACATCTACATTTGATACACACACACACAGACACACACATACACACACACACGGATATATCACTTGTTTTATTTTTTAAGTCCTAACAGTGTTTCTGGAACAAAGAAGTATTTTGATTATTTAACTTAAACAATAAAATTTCAGAAATATAATTGCCATGCTATGAAACAATATTATATAAGTGTTTCAACCAGAGAATAAAGAATGCATTAAGTTGAAAATATTGGAGAAAACTGAGGTGATATAAAATAATTACTCAGTTTGGCTTCTATCCAGAACAGCAAAACTGGAACAGGAGTCATGTGGAGCTCATCATGTGGAGCTTGCAGAAAATATGTAGAGAGACAGACTTTATGAGAGACCCCGAGGTAATACACATACATAGAAGTTCTTGTAGAAGGCCAATGCACAGTGTAACCCTATAGGAGGAAGCTATTTGGCTGTCTGTTATATTTTGATTCAAAACGAAATAATGGAGTATTACAGGTCCAATCACTACTCCGCAATTCAAAGAAAGTTTTCCCCATCACGACTGCCTCTAATAATGGCACTAGATATTTTTAAGAGATTGAATTTCCTTACTGAATATCAAGCCCAGTCCCAAGTTGATTTCTCTTTAGATAATCAGGCATTTCATGAAAGGGTGGAAAATAAAAATAAAGAAGAGCAACTTTTTTTACCCCTGTTTTGCACTTTAGATACTTCAGTAAAAAAAATAGCATATTTCAAAAATAAATTAGGTGAAGTAAGCTAGTTTTTAACAAATTTTGCAATTTTATGAAGAAAAAATTATAATTTGTATTCAGTGTACAGTAATTGCTTTTATATATGTAATTCACTTCTAATGAACTTTTAAAATCAAATATATCAAAATATTTTAATGTAACATTTTTAAAAAAACAAGCAGTGTTACATGATTAGGTAGAATGAACACTATTTTTGACTTTTTCAGTCACAGACCTGCAATTTAACCTCTGTGACCTTTAGTTCCATCATCAAGAGTATTAAAACAAAAGCATTTAGCCTCCTAGGGTTATTTTGATAATGAGCTGGTTGGAGACAGATACTTAAGCAATGTAGTGCTGTATATTCAATCATCATGTTATCATTGGCCAATACTGATGTAACTGCTAGTATCAAAACTGAAAATTCATAACTTTCTTGCCTTTGCAAAGTTCACTCTCTAGTGAAAAATCAAGCAAATTGGCAGTCATAACATTGTATTAAATTCACTGTAAAGTCGCTCTTAGAATCACTATAATAAGCATGCTATTATTAGAGTGCTTCAGAGTTGTGGATTCTACATGCAAAGAAAATTCCCAAAACCTTATTCCATCACAGAATATTCCACTTTTTAAACCTTCTTCTCTAAAGCACTGCAATGGTCACTGTGACAACAAAACTTCAAAAAATGAGTGAACTAAAGAAAATCCCATTCCTTATAAACGTATGAGGACATGGAAAGTCTCCATTTATAAGAAGCTGTGAGATCATGTCTGACTTAAGTCCCAGTCCTAAACAAAGTGGGCCTCGTGCTATGTTTCATGGGTAAAGTTTCATGTCCAAGTCCAGTTCCTTTAACTAGGCGATAAGGTCTGTGTCACAGTTAGTCAGTAGCACGCAATGGCAATTAACAGTATTGCACTAACCTGGAGATGTGCCAAAATGGCAAAAGGATTAGAAAGTAAATGAAGTGAACAACCATGAACCAGCAAATAGGGCCTAATGGACAGTACAAATCAGTGAGGCAAAAAATGGGACCATTTGCTCTCATTGATTTTCACTGCCCATTGAGCTGCATTCCTCTTTTGCTTTCTAATACATTTATCTTGGCCTAGGCAAGTTCTCTGGCTGTCATCCCGAGGACAATTCCATTGACCGCAACAACTCTATGAATGACTGGAGTGGACAGAAGTACAATTTGCCTACAGATCTCTCTTTTAGGCATGCCAAAATAATGTTCTGATAACTTTTAGAGTCAGAGAAATAAATTCTAGCTAAATTCTATGTCGTACCCATGAAGTCATTGAAATGACTTATGAAAGAAATAAAATTAAACATGGAAGGTTGTTGTGCAGTCCACCTTATTTATAAATAATTCATCAACGTAAGTGGAAACAGTCTAACTCATGAAATATTCCACAAGTTCTGCATCATCTACACTGAAAGTACCAAATGAATTCTGCTATCCAGAATAAATGAAGCTTGATGACCATTTGTTGTTCACTAATTATTATGAGGAAAGTTAGGCAGCTATTCAAATTCTAAGAATAGGCACAGTGAATGGATACTAAGCATTATTTCCACCCGAAATAAGTCCTTCCTTTTCCCCTAACCTGTTCTTTCATCATCTTCTCTTGGATTCTAATGTTGATTCTTTTTGTTTATTTTTTCATAACCCTACATTCCTTCTTTTATTTCTACCAACTAGATATTTTCTTACTATTTATCCTCCTTACTCTAAATAAGTAAATATGCAGCTTATAATATCAAGAGTATTTTAAAAATGTTTATTAATAGATTATTAAAAAACTACATTCTGGGTGATTTCTTTAGATCTCTTAATCTCACAATGAAGTGGCTTCAGAATTTCTTTTTTAAATTTTAACATTTGAATGTAGGGATTAACACGAGTTAAAAAGGAGTTTATTTCTGTGAAGCTGACTCATGTTTTCTGAATTTAAAAGACTCAAAAATAACAAAAGTATACTTACCTACTGTAAAAAAATACTTATTATGTTAGGAAGTAATAGGAAATATACAATATAATCACAGTGATAGTTATCTCTGTTTATTTATTTTTGGGGGTTGTGTTTATATCTGGCAGTGTTCAGGACTTACCACTGGCTATACTCAGGAATCACTTCTGTGACATTCAGGGGGACCATATGAGGAGCTGTTGATCGATTCTGGGTCTGCTCTGTAAAAGGTAAGCATCCTACCCTCTGTAATATTTCTCCAGCCCCTGGCAGCTTTCTTAATAAAATTCTCCCTATAAAAGATAACACATGTTGGCCAGAAAGATAGTAGAGTGGGTAGATTATTTGCTCTGCATACAGCTGACCAAGGTTACATATATCTCTTACATCACATATGATCAACATCAGGAGTGGTCAATGAGCTTAAAGACAGTAATAACCCCTGAGCTCTACTGGATGTGGCCCAAAGAAATACAGAGTGAAAGAGAGATAGTACACTGGCTCTTTAAGCAATTCATAACCCTGCAATATTTAGAAAGTAGAAGAAATCCACCTACTCACTAATGTTGCATGAGGAAACTTCTGAGTTTTCTCTGACTGTGCTAAAGTCAGGCCTTACTTAGTTCATGAGTGTTAATGAGGCTCAAACATGTAGGAGTAACTTAAAGCCTCAATTTTTTTTCAAATTGATTAGCATAATCTTCATCAGTTTGGTAAAATGTCAGGAAATCTACTTCAAGCAAAAGAGGATTTCCTCTGGCTACGACTTTGAAAAAAAATACTGCATGGATGCATCCATGTTCCTCTGGTCTCTGAGGAAACAATTATTAGTGACAGACCTGTAGCCCCTCTGTCTGCCCCCACCCAGGTCTGCATTTTAAAGTAAAAGCAGAAGACAGGGGTCTTTTAAAGTAAAAGCAGAAGACACGGGTCTTCTTTCTCTACAAACCACCTGTGCCAAGGACACATTCCCCTTGTTAGGTCAACATTTTAAAGATCAACTCTTTTCAAAATATAGCTCAAAAAGTAATAATGAGAAAATTAATAGATTCCCTTGAGAGAAGGCTATAGAAATGGAAAGAAAAATAAATTTTTAGTTGTCACTGAAAGTGAGAATACAGTCAATGAGAAATTATCAGAAGCAGCCAGACTTCATGACCTCATGACTGAGCTCCTCAGAGATGTCAAACTGCCAAAAATTTCAGACTGGCTGGGAACTCTGGGTCTCCTCCCAAAGGTAGTGGGTGATCTTCCTCCAGTGCCACACACTGCTGGAAACCCAGAAACAACACCTACATTACACCATCTCTGCCATCTAAGTTTACAACCTAGTTAAATATTCTGGATTTTCTAGAGCAGTTGGCTGTATCCACAGTTGTTGACCATCTCCAAACTCTTCAATACTAATGTCTGAGTAGAAGCACACCAGATTGGATGAGAATTTAACTAAAAGACAACATCTACTGATTAACAAAAACGTTAACACAGAAGGCTCAACTAGCAACAACAGCTTAGTAAAACCCTCCTCGCAAGGACTTAATGGTCCCATGGTGAAATATAACAATTTTCATAGATCTACTTTTACCAAATATTTTAATAATACCTTAATTATTGTTTAATAAGCAATAAAGTATATCAGTTTAGATAAACTGTTATTATTAGTTAATAAGCAATATAAAGTGGTTAATTTGGACCTACTATGCAGCAAATCTGAGGAAAGGTTGAGGAATTGGTGACAGTAATGGAGGAAATGTCACAGTTGGTGGAATTGAAGTTGGGATATTGAATATATCAACCACTTTGTAAACTATGCATCATGAACTACTTTCTAAACTGTGGTGTTTAAATGAAGTGGAAAAGTTAATCAGAGTAGAGAGTCTAATAATTGGTCATAAATTTGATTTTTTATTTACTTTATTTTAAATAATTAGTAATTGGGGTGCTGGAGCAATAGCACAGCAAGTAGGGAGTTTTTTTTACATGTGGCCGACTGGATTCAATACCTACCATCCCATATGGTCCCCAAGCACTACTAGGAGTAATTCCAGAGTGAAGACTCAGGAGTAACCATGAGCAATGCTAGGTGTGACCCGCAATAAACCAAAAATAAATAAATAGATAGATTATATAGATTAGACAGACAGGTAGATAGATTAGATAGATTAGACAGCCAGACAGACACACAGACTGACAGACAGACTGACAGACAGACAGAGAGACAGAGAGATAGACAGATAGATAGATAGATAGATAGATAGATAGATAGATAGATAGATAGATAGATAGATAGATAGATAGATAGATAGATAGATAGATAGATAGATAGATAGATAGATAGATAGATAGATAGATAGATAGATAGATAGATAGATAGATAGATAGATAGATAGATAGATAGATAGATAGATAGATAGATAGATAGATAGACTACATGAAACTAAAAAGCTTCTGCACCTTAAAAAGAAACAGTGACTAAGATACAAAGACATTACACAGAATGGGAAATAATATTCACCCAATACCCATCTAATAAGGGGTTAATATCCAGGATATATCAGGCATTGTAGAACGTTACAAGAAGAAAACAAACAACCCCATAAAAAAATGGGGAGAAGAAATGAACAGAAACTTCCAGCAAGGAAGAAATTCGAATGGCAAAAAAAAATATGAAAAAATGCTCATCATCACTAATCATCAGAGAGATGCAAATCAAAACAACAATGAGATACCACTTTACACCACAGAGACTGGCACATATTCAAAAGAGCAAGAACAACAAGTGCTGGCGTGGATGTGGGGAAAGGGGACACTCATCCATTGTTGGTGGGAATGACGCACGGTACAGCCTTTCTGGGAAAACAATATGGACATTCCTCCAAAGACTAGAAATTGAACTCCCATTTGACCCAGCCATACCACTCCTGGGAATCTACTCTGGGAAACCAAAAACCCACAGCGGAAACACCATCCCTACTTTTATGTTCATAGCAGCATTATTCATAATAGCCAGAATCTGGAAGCAACCAGAGTGCCAGAGAATCGATGACTGGATAAAGAAGCTTTGATACATCTACACAATGTCGTACTATGCAGCTGTTAGGAAAAAATGAAGTTATAAAATTTGCCTATAAATGGATGGACATGGAGATTATTTTGTGCGAAATTAGCCAGAAATAGAGAGACAGATACAGAATGACTGCATTTATTTGCATAACATAAACATATGTACATATTATAATATCCAAGGTCAAGTGAAACATATATCAGGAGGTCTTGTCAAAGGTGGAAATTATCACAAACGTGTCAGAGGCAACGTAAGACAGAAAAATGGAACAGTGTGCTAACAATTGTTGAGGGTACTAATACCAACCTAGAACTGAGCATTAAATAGAGGCAAAATGATACACATGACAACCCTTTTTGTATGTTCTGCAATCCCTAGTCTGTTGGGGAAGGAAAAGAGAAAATAGAGAGAAAGGGAAAAGAAATAAAGAACCTGCCATGGAGGAGGGCTGGGGAGGGGGAGGGAACCGGGACGTTGGTGGTTGGAGATGGGCACTGGTGGCGGGATGGGTGCTGAAACACTGTATGATCAAAACCCAAATATGAACTTTTTAATTGTATATCTTTGTAATTGTAAAAATAAAAAATTAAAAAAAAAAAAGAAAATGGAGCAATTCGTAAATCTTAAAGTTCACTTTGTATTCTTTACATGTACTCTGGAAATTACATATTCAAATTCTATTGAGCCTTCTGGACTTCTTTTAAAAATTTTATTATTCTGTGTGTGATATACAATCACAAAAAATGTTCATAATTGGGTCTCTGATGTACAGTGTTCCAGCACCCATGCCTCCACCAGTGCCAAATTCCCACCACACATATCCCAAACACACACCCCCACCCACACCCTGACTGCCCCTATTTCAGGCACATTTCATTTCTCTTTCTATCTCTCTGTCTCTGTCCCTGTATTTCTCTCTGTCTTCTCTTACATTTTGTTACTTGCCCTACAGATATTAATGTACATGTTTCTATGTGCAAATTCAATATTGAGTTCTAGTGTGTGTCATCATAATTCCTCATTCCCCATAACCTCTCCAGTTTGTTGTGCTAGAATGATCATTACAGTGTATAAATGTGAAAGATCCTGGGAAGGACCTGGTACTAAAATCCATTATAGTTCAAGATTGTCACATTGTTACGTGGAGCGGCCAAACGTCAGCACAGCTGTGGATCTTGAGTGTCTGTTTCCGGCTGTTGGCTGTGGTGGCTGGGAGCTCAGGGCCACGCCTACCAACATCAAGTCTGAGGAATGGGTGGAGGGAGCCCAAATCCCTGCTCAAGTCCATCCAGTGTGACCGCCTGAATGCGGAGCAAGCCCTAGGAGCTATGTAGGACATGGCCAGGGGCTGGCTAAGCCTTTAAATGCCCCCCCAACCCCCGCAGAACTCCAGCTGTGGGTGTGGAGTGTCTGTCTTCCAGCTGTTGGCTGTGGTGGCTGGGAGCTTAGGGCCAGGCCTACCGACATGGAGTCTGAGGAATGGGTGGAGGAGCCCAAATCCCCACTCCAAGCTTCTATACTACTTTTACTGCAGTCAATAAATAGATACTGGGGCACATTTTGAACTCCATATAGTATTAGCTGAAGCTACTAAAGAGAATAAAATTAAGTCTTAATTTAACCATGTCTTGCATAGCATGTGCATCTGATGTTACTTCATACATCTCTGAAACAGCATTTGCAACATATCACACTCAAATTGTCACCATATGAGACACAATTCAGCACAGAGTGAAAATATTACAGTATATTCTATTTCGTTCATGAGGTTCCATCTGAGAAACTCAAAGTAACTAAACTGCCAGATAAGGATAACTTTGCTGACACCAAATAGGAACAGGAATGGAATAGGTATGTAATAGGGAAGCTTCTATATCAATGTGAATATCATTTTAATTGGAATAATTTATCCTAATATAGGTCTTCTGAGTATTTTTTTATTTCCTCTGAATTAATTTCTTAATTTACATCCAATTTATGTTTATTCATGATCATCTCTTCATTCTATCATATATTCTAATATATATTTGTCCTAAAAATTTACATTTTTTTTCTTACCTAATAGCCACAACTTTGGTTTCCTTTAATGTC
>JAJIBD010016387.1:0-11963 GCA_021461705.1 Cryptotis parvus | reverse complement strand
AAAATGTTCATGTTTGGATTTCAAGCCATACAGTGTTCCAGCACCCATCCCCTCCACCAGTGCCCACCTCCCACCACCAATGTCCCCGATACCCTCCCTCTCCCCAGCCTGCCTCCAAGGCAGGTTCTCCATCTCTTTTCTCTCTCTCTCTTTCTCTCTCTCTCTCTTTCTCTCTTTCCTTTCTTACATATTGTGGATTATAATAGACTTTCAACAAGTATTGGTCCACTGTTCCTTTCTCTGTCTTACCTAATCTCTGCTCCCACACATTTGTGGTAGTTTCCACCTTTGGCAAGATCTCCTGATCCACATTTCACCTGACCTTGGATATTGGTATCATAATATGCATATATATATATATATGTATGTATATGTATATATATTTATGTCATGCAAATAAATGCAGTGATTCTATATCTGTCTCTCTCCCTTCTGGCTAATTTCACTCAACATGATCCTCTCCATGTCTATCCATTTATAGGCAAATTTCATAACTTCATTTTTCCTAACAGCTGCATAGTATTCCATTGTGTAGATGTACCAAAGTTTCTTTATTCAGTCATCAATTTTCGGGCACTCTTGGTTGTTTCCAAATTCTATCTATTGTGAATAATGCTGCTATGAATATAAAAGTAGGGATGGTGTTTCCGCTGTGTGTTTTTGGCTTCCCAGGGTACATTCCCAGGAGTGGTATGGCTGGGTCAAATCGGAGTTCCATTTCTAGTATTTGGAGGAATGTCCATATTGTTTTCCAGAAAGGCTGTACCAGTCTACATTCCCACCAACAATGGATGAGGGTCCCCTTTTCCCCTGCATCCACGCGAGTACTTGTTGTTGTTGCTCTTTTGAATATGTGCCAGTCTCTGTGGTGTAAAATGATATTTCATTGTTGTTTTGATTTGCATCTCTCTGATGATTAATGATGATGAGCATTTTTTCATGTCTTTTGGCCATTTGAATATCCTCCTTGTTGACGTTTCTGTTCATTTCTTCTCCCCATTTTTGACCGAGTTGGTTGTTTTCTTCTTGTAAAGTTCTACCAGTGCCTGATATATCCTAAATATTAACCCCTAACAGATGGGTATTGGATGAATGTTCTTTCCCATTCTGTGAACTCAAAAGAGGATGATTTTAAAAGTGAAAGGAGAATGTTCAAAATAAGCATCACTGTGAAATAAATATTTCCTCTAAAAACAGGTAGCCAGGGGTTGGAGCAATAATACAGAGAGTAGGGCATTTACCTTGCACTTGGCAGACCAGGGTTCAATATGCAGCACCTCTATCCTAAGGTGTATGTTAGTTCAAAGACCTTCCAGCCTTTACTCAACAGCCCCAGAGAAAACTCATCTCAGAGCATCTCTTTTCATCCTATGGATAGTTCTTATCTGCTCACCTAAAGAAGAGTGACTAGAAATATAGGTCTCCAGTAACAGAACAGTCAGACCTTTTTAATTTTCATCAGTGACTATAAAATGTTTTATTTTCATTGTAATTCATATTTGTAACTTTAAAATTTTTGCTTGACCCTTAAATCTTACATTTCACAGGGGGATGAATCATTGATATTACAATTAGATGCAGAGGGAAAAAATACCAGACAACCTATGGAATTGTCATTTCCAAAACCCTTGGTAAATCACTATTACTCAGTAGTCACGTTTCACCATTAACACCCACACCACCGCCACATCCATTAAATGTTAGTCATAATTCGGCTAATTTCCCTTAGCCCTCCAGCCAAGTGGATGCGCTTCCTCCCTGAACTATTTCTGGAAGCCTTAGAAGAAACGTTGCCACCACTACGATGCCACCATAATGGTCCTCAGATATTTCATAATTTGCAAACTGTGTCACCCCCAACTCCTAGAAATATCTTCTTATCTCTAATTTTCTCCATACATCTTTGGTCTGTCACTTTAGAGCTTTTCCTGTCCCTGGACTCTATAAGCTAGAAAACAAATAACTCAAAGCCCAGGATATGGTAGAGATGTGAGGTATCGGCCATGCATTCAGCTGACCCCAATGTAATCCCTGGTACCACATGTGCTTCCTAAGTACTGTCATGGAGGGTTGCTGATCACAGAGCCAGAAGTAAGTTCTGAGCACAGCCAGGTGGGTGCCTCCTAACCTCCACCAAAAGAAGTAATTCAGACTGAGACAAGTCTCACTCCAGATGCAGCTTCTTAACAAGCAAACTGTTCACCATATTCCATACTGTCTTAGATCCCTACAGTGCTCCCTAAGCAATAGTATCCCTCAGCACCAGCATTTTCTATATCTTTCTCCTGACAAGGACAAGCAATTCTAGTTCTTCTTGGATAGCATCTGCCCTGGATGCCCATAGACACATACACTACACTTCTGCTTCTTGCCTTGTACAGTACTGTTATCATAGGCCCTTGACATCAGCCATCTACAAAATGAGAGCATATAACACCACTGAACAATTCTTTCCACTCAGAGACACTACAGGCAGAAGAGGCTGAGGACCTGGCAGCTCAGGACTCCCCCACACTGTTGATACCAGAACATGCTTAATATATTACTTCTCTCTCTTTCTCTCTCTGCCCTACTACAATGCTAACTGCTCAAGAAAGGGGAATAAATGTTCTCATTCTTAAATTTCCTATGTATAATGAAATTCATCTTGAGCCACTGTATCAGTACTATATAAACCATTGGAATAAGTAAATTATCAATAGAAGGTTGGATGGACACATCTAAATATTAAGGTAACTATGTAAAGGCAGTCATAGATATTTAAGAACTTCCTCAGAGGAAAATTCTTTCCACCTCTCCAGGAAGGTGCAGCAAACCTAAGAATGGACATTAAAGAGAATTTGTTCAACTCACAAATGCTAAAGAAGAATGAAAGGGGAAAAATGAAAGGATGAAACAAAGGAACATAGATTAGAGAGAAAAGGAAAATAAAGAAAAATAGGACAAAAGAAACACAAGAAATGACAGGATTACAGAAACTTTAAATGATAGACTTTAAAAGACAGGCTTATGGCAGCTTGAGATCCCTGAGACTCCCCAACAGATAAACTCCTGCCCTTTTTCTCTTTTTTGTCCCAACCACCATGCTCTGAGTCCATGATCTGTGCAGGGAAGGTTTCAACCCACCCAATGAAACCTGTATCTCAGTCTTTGTGAATTAGCATGTGGAAGTGAACCCATGTTTACTAATGTGTTTGCCTTTGCAAACTAGTGACTCTTTTCAAAGCCATCTTCCTGCCTTCTATTTATCACACATATCTTACCCTTATTGCTCACTAATCCCACCAAATCCTGACCTTCTGGTAATACCAGGTGCCAGAACAATGTCAAATAAGAGAGTAGTTGTATTACTGATCACCCATAGAAGACCTATAGAACAGAGGGCATAAGGTAAGAAGACATTTGAGTCCATCAGGTTTTGCAGGATTGATCTCTTATGTTATATTTCACATCCTCTTGGATCATGTGACACTGTTTTCTTGGATTAATGACCAATAATATATTATAATCAACATCATCAAATTAATTTGAGTTAATAATTAATGCAAAGATGGAAGAGAGGGGAACATGGCATGAACCTTGTAATTAGATTACTGACTGGCTGGTCCGAAAGAAAAAAAAAACAAAAAACACTGTTGAAACAGGGGCGCGGCGAGCGGAGCCCAGCATGTAGGGCATTTGCCTTGCACGCAGCTGGTCTGTGCCTGCCGGGTTCAATCCCCGGCATCCCATATGGTCCCCCAAGCACCACCCGGAGTAATTCCTGAGTGCCAAGCCAGGAGAAACCCCTGAGCATTGTCGGTATGACCCCAAAAAAGAAAAAAAAAAACTGTTGAAACAGAGATTGGTCTTACTGAACATTTGAATTCAGTATGTTACAAGAAAGAAACCAAATTCTATTTTTATTCAGGTACTTTTCTGAGTTGTGTCAAATCTCTTAAAGCTCTTCTCAGAAATATTCCATACCCCAAATGCAAAATGTTAGTTAAATATAATTCAGCATAAAATTTATGTTTTGAAGCTTCCTTCTCCTAACATGGGGCAGATCCACCATAGGAGAGTGGGAAGACACAGTGCATATTCCCATTCTGAATATTAGGATCATTCTCCTCTGTATGTCTTGGGCCAGGCTGGTGAATGATGGCAGAGGTCAAAAAGCTCTACCTCTCTCTGTACAATGCTGGGGGTGAGTCTGAAACTTCTTATGTCTTTAGACAAGCATAGCACTTAGATCCTTTTGATAACATTAGCCCAAACTTGAATTTTTTCTCAAAGCCTGAATTTTCCTGCAATGTTAATGACCTAAGAGATAACATAAAAGAAATGTCTTTAGATGAAGAGTGGGTGCCATTTTCATACTCTCCTCTCATCTCCCAGAGAATGTCTCACTATTCGTCATAGCCTTGCTAATAGCTTGGTGATGGTGTAATCTGACAGGACAAAGGGATGTATTTTGCAGTAAAAGAGGATCTTCTGTTGCTTGAATTTATTGTATGCAGGCATGCATAACTTAATGAACATTCTGGCCAGGAATAGATGCTGGTGGTCCCAACAGACTATTCCATATAATCTAGGTATGCAGAAGGCTAGATCATCCTCATCTGCATAATTGTACTGTATGGCATTCAGACAATGACAAAAGCATCTAATGATGCATTTCTCAGAATGGTTCCCCATTATTAAAAGGCACATGACTTTATTTATAATTTAGTTGGTCTGGTTACAAAGAGTCAAACCTGAGCTTCTGTTTTGCCTGTTGCCTCATCCCACTGACCTTTGCAAGTCATGAAATTATGCAGTGTTTGTCCAGCCAACCTGGACTCCATCTCAGGAAGTCAGAACTCTAAGGATGGTAGTAAGAGGAAGATGGCCCTTGAAAAGTTGTCCTTTGGAGCAGGTGGCCAGGCTCTGCTGCCCCAGTTACTCCTCTAATCACAGGACACACACTCAGTTTCAGAATCTCTGGAGCTCCCACTCTGATGAGAAGTGGATGAACTAAGAAATGAAAACTCCTCAAGTGTGCAAATAAGACTTAGGATGAAAATCACCAGGGTGCATACAGAGTCTTTCCAGCAGATAGTCTAAGATGAGGCTACAGGAAAACCCAGAGATAGCCACAAAAAATGCCCCCAAAAGAGAGAAGTCTCTCTACTCATAGACATGAGACATTTTTAAACTTTATATTCCTGTCTCTTGGCAACCAGAGATTTCTATCCTAACTACATTTAGCCCTCCATTAAGCTACCAAGAGAAAGTGAAGTATTCATTTCATAATTTCATTTCAGAAGTATCTCTTTTCTGGGAACAATCTTTTAAAAGAACCCTCCAGAATATGAATGAGAATTAGTCTTAGTTCTGGAGATGATTCCAAAAAGAATACCTGGCAGGAAACAGAGGTAACATAGCATGAACAGTAAAAAAGGCTGTTCAGAACAGAACAAAAGAAGCCTACACTTCACTCTCCCAATTAAACACCCAGAGCCACCCCAACTCCCTGTGATGACTGCAATCATGACCTTGTAGGCAACTGGAAATGAGAGGCAGCATCGCTAACATTCTCAAGTACAAGGTAGAATGAGGAGGCGAAAATTGCATTTCCTGAAAATTTCAGGGAGGTTGATGTAAGATGGTGGAGAAAGTTCTCTGTAGACTATAATGCAACAGAACAGAACCATCAAAAGGATTCCATAAGTGACACTGCAGAGAAAGAACATCCAAGTAATCTGCTGAATATCCCTGAGTGGTCTATGAGTGAAGAGCAGTGACAAGGAGGGTTTCCAAACCCTCAGGAGCAAAACTGGGGACGGGTAAATAAGGAAAAAGAGGGGAAAAGAGAGTGCATAGAGTGCAGGGAAGCCCCTGAACTTCAGGTACATCCATGTACCCCACACACCTACTGCCTCTCAGATCTACCTTCACTCAAACAAGTAGGCAGGAAGCTCTTTCAGTTGCCCGTAGATTCCAGGAAATAAGAGGAACTTGGGTGGGGTGCATAGAAGCCTATGGCTACCAGCACTGAAGTCTTCTAGCATTAAGTGAATCCAAACATAAATGATAGTACCATGCCTGCAAAGCCCCAGCCCTGGGCAGGTAACCATCTAGTTACAGAACAATCCAAGTCAAACAGATTTTGAGAGCCAAAAGGCCAAGCCCAACAACTAAATAAAGAAAGGTTAGGTTGAAGCACTGGGAAAGATGTATAATATATGGGAAACAGACCTTCACCTTCACTCACAGCCCACCACACTTTAACGGGTGAAGAGAATAATCTGCAAGTTGAACTAGCACCAACCAGCTTTATAATCATTCAGAGGCTGCTCAATGATGAGGCTGTTCAATGAGTTAAAGAACAGGATATACAGTCTGACAAGAAAGAATGAGAAAGTAAGAGAAAATGAGAAGAACACAATCAGAAGCAACAAAACAGAAAAGCATGATAAAGTTAAAAACAAACAAACCTCATTGTAAAACCCCAATAGTAGATTGAAATAGGCTGAGGAATTATCCAGAGAGTTAACACACAAGGTGCAGGAGCCATTCACACAGAACGGAGGCTGGAGAAAAGTCTGAAAAGAAATAAACAACATACCAGAGAGTTATGACATGAGTTCAAAAGTAATAGTATAAAATCATAAAAGCACCTAATGAGCAACTATTACTAAATGAAATTAAAACTAAAGATATTTGCAGAACAGAATCCTTGTACCAGATCCAAAACGTTTAAAGGTTCCCAACTAAAATAAAATCAAACAGAAAGCCACCAAACACAATGTAATCAAATGACAAAAGCCAAAGACAGAGATAATGCCTTAAAAGCAGCAAGATTAAAGAAGTATCTCCCATAAGATTAACAGCCTATTTAACAAATGACATTCTTCAGGCCAGAAGAGAATGTTGGGGTATAGCAAATATACTGAACAAAAAAACATACCTCAACAAGAATACTCTGTCTACCTGATTATTATTTGAAATAATGAAGCAAGGCTTTGTCTACTTGCAAGAAGCCATGCAAGAATCATTGAAACCAGCTTTGCAAGAAGCATTAATCTTCTTTAAATAATAGGGAAACTGGGGTCATTGGTGGTGGGAAACGTACACTGGTAGACAGCTGGGTATTGCAACGTTGTATGACTGAAACCCAATACAAACAGCTTTATAAATGTCTATCTCACTGTGTTATAATAAAAATACTTAAAAATAACAACACAAACTACAAACACACAATTTATACAAAAATAATGGCAATAGACTTCTCAATATTCTCACTTAATATCAAGGGTCTGAACTCACTAATAGAGTTACAGATTGACATAATGGATCAGGAAACTAAACCCAATTCCTGCTGCCTACAGGAGAAAGTTCTGAACAACCACAATAAATGCGGGTTCAAGGTCAAACATGGAAACAATTTTACAGGTAAACAATTACATAAAAATGGTTGGCAACACTGTTTAACTGAAACCTAATCACAAACAGCTTTGTAATTGTCTATCTCACAGTGATATAATAAAAAAATAGGGCCGGAGCGATAGCCCAGCGGGTAGGGCGTTTGCCTTGCCGCCGGCCTGTGCCGGCCTGGGTTCGATTCCCGGCATCCCATATGGTCCCCTGAGCACCGCCAGGAGTGATTCCTGAGTGCAGAGCCAGGAGTAACCCCTGAGCATTGCCGGGTGTGACCCAAAAAGCAAAAAATAAATAAATAAATAAATAAAAAATAAATAAAAAAAATAAAAATAGAAAATAAAATAAAAACAAAAAAATCAATATAATTCTTTGTGAAAAAAGTAAGGTTCTTGCCTTACTTGTCACTGGTAGATTCGAACCAGTGACAAGTCCTCCTGGTCCATGTTTTGCTTGACTTTGAATATTAGTATCATATTATTGTTTTTATATCCCACAATTGAATGCAGTTTCACTCAACATGATGCTCTCAATGTTCATTCGTTTATAGGCAAATTTCATCACTTCATTTTTCCTAACAGCTGCATAGTATTCCATTGTGTAGATGTACCATGGTTTCTTTATCCATTCCTATACATGATAACCCCTAAATGTATGTACTGCAAGCCACACTGTACGATATGGGAAAGAGAGGGAGTGAGAGACAGAAAGACAGAGTGAGAGACAGAGAAGAAGCAAAGTTCTTTCCATAAAGGAAGGCTGGGGTAAAGCGGAGGGAATTAGGGGACTTTGGTGGTCGGAAATGTGCACTGATGGAGGGATAGGGCTGGAACACTGAAACTTAATCATGGACAGTTTTGTAAATGCATATCTCATGGAGATATAATAAAATAATTTTTAAAGTAGGATTCTTGCTTTCATCCAATTCACCCAGGTTTGATCTCCAGCATCCCATACAGTCCACCAAGCCCTATCAGATGTGTGGAACCCTGAGCACAGAGTCTCAGGGAAACCCCATGCACCACAAGGTATTATCCAAACACAAGACAAGAAAAATACGAAAGAAAAATACAAAAGAAAAATTGGTTTCACAAAAAAATTAAAGTTGGTCTGATCATAGTTATTTCATATAAGATAGACTTCAATTTTAATATGTTATAAGGGGCAGTGACCATTATTTAATGCTGAAAAATATAAGAATACATAAATGTATTCTAAGTTAAGACCCTTAAAATATATAAAGCAACTGCTAATTATCAGAGGAAAGGTACTAAATAGTTGTTAGAGATTTCAACACTTCTGTCTAACTGTTATATGATCAAGTAGGCAAGACTCAATATGAAAACACTTACTTTAAAGAAATAAATGGAAAAATGTGCCTAGAGAACATATATAGGGTTCTGCACCCCAGCAGAGTCAAGTACAGATTTTTCACCAAGTATATGTGACATTCTCCAAGAGAAACTATATACTAGGACACAAAACAGTTCTTCATAAAATCAAGAGGACAAAAATTTCATCAATGATAAGACAATTGGGGTGAAAACTCAAACACTTGGAAACTAATAAACATACTCCTAAACAAGCAGTGAATTGAAGATGAAATCAAAGAACAAAGTCAAAAGATTCTTGGAAACAGATGAGAATAAAGACACAAGTTACCAAGTTGCCAACTGAGACACCGCAAAACCTGTGAGGAGGGAAGTTAATTGCAAGGAAAATGTTTGTTAGGAAACATAAGAAGACCCAAATAAATAACTACACAACTCGAGTTACTAAAAAAAATAGCAAAGGGAACCCAAAAGTTAGAAAACAAATAATAAAACTCAGAGAAGAAATCAATAACAAAAAACCTTAACTACATATAACAGAGCAATGGAACCAAGAATTTACTTTTCAAAAAAATAAACAAGATCAATAAGCTCAAAATAATTTTTTAAAAAGAGAACATAGTAATAAACAAAATCAGAAGGGAACAATGTGCTAATAATCATTGAAAATGGTAATACCAGCCTAGAACTGAGCATTGAATATAGGCAAAAAGATACACATGATAACCTCTAAATGTATGAATTGCAATCCACAATGTGTAAGAGAAGGGAGAGAGAGAGAGACTGAGAGAGAGAGAAAGAACCTGCCATAGAGGAAGGCTAAGGGAGGGGGGAAGTTTGGGGACATTTGTGGTGGGAAATGGGCACTGTTGGAGGGATGGGTGCTGGAACACTGTATGACCAAAACCCAAACATGAACATCTTTGTTATTGTATTTCTCATGGTGGTATAATAAAATATTAAAAAACAAATAAAAATAATAAAAAATAAAATAAAAAATA
The DNA here is from genome assembly GCA_021461705.1 of Cryptotis parvus. Taxonomy (NCBI): domain Eukaryota; kingdom Metazoa; phylum Chordata; class Mammalia; order Eulipotyphla; family Soricidae; genus Cryptotis; species Cryptotis parvus. The sequence continues at coordinate 2,230 of JAJIBD010016387.1, read as the reverse complement.
AAGGACTGTCACAAAAAAAAAGAAATGAAATGAAAGTAAAGATATTACAACAGAAGTCACAGAAATTCAAAGGGTCTCCAGAGATTATTATGAAAATCTTTATGCCACAAAATTGGTGAACCTAGAAATGGATAAATTTCCTATAACCATCTAACAATTAAGAGAACACCTGACTACACCAGATACTAAGTAGGAAATGCAAATGGTAGCCAGAATGCCTCCCCAAAATGAAAATCCCAGCTGCAAAATGGGTTTAATAGTGAGTTCCTTCAACCCTTCCAAAAAGTCCTACTGAAAATCCTTCTCGGACTCTTCCAGAAAGTCAGAGAAACGGTACTCAAAAAATAGTTTCTATGAGGCCAATATTAATTACCCTGATAAAAAAGACAGAGACATCACTGAAAAAGCATATTATAGACCAATAATCCTGATGAACATTGATGCAAAGATCCTCAACAAAATATTAATGAACTGAATCTATCAACACACTAAAAGATTATATCCCAGAGATGCAAGGTTGTTTTAACAAACAAAATCAAATATAATTCACTATATCAATTCAAGGAAAGACAAAAATCACGTGATCATATAAATAGATGCAAAGAAATCATTTAAAGTTAATATTTTGATAGCTCTTAACAAAATTCACGTGAAAGGAATTTTCTTCAATATTACTGTTAATTAAAGCCACTTGTACAACCTGATAACTAATATCATACTCAATGGCAAAGAGCTAAAAGCCTCTCTCTAAAGACCAGGCATGAGACAATGTTGTTCATCTCACTGTTATTATTTAATACAGTACTGCCACAGAAATTGAATTATAAAAGAATTAATTTTTATATTATTTATTAAAAAGACATAATTTACAAAGTTACTGATAGTTGCTTTTAGTCATACAATAATTCGATACCAATCCTTCCATTAGTGTCAACTTCCCTCCACCAGTGTTCCCAGATTCCCTCCCCACCCCAGCTCCCACTCCACCTGGCATTTCAACCTGACAGACACATTAAAAGTTTCACTGGTTGCTGCTTAGGGCTTGTACTTTCAGTTCTATTGAATCTGTGTTTGGGGTATATGGCTATACCCCCTCACTCATACCACTGGTATAACTGAGGCCCTGATGTCTTTTTACCATTACTTTTTGTTCTCTTCTTCCCCTTTGATTTATTTCCTTCTATGTCAATCTCCTCTCTAAACACTGGGTGATCTAAACTTTCATCCCCCTTTTATTACAATACAGATTCCTCATCCAGTATTCTGTATTCCACAGATAAGTCAGATTATCCTATGATGTCTTCTGATTTAATTCACTCAACAAGATATATTCCAATTCCAACCGTGTTTCAACAAATTGAGTGATTTCATTGGTCTTCACAGTTGCATAGTATTCCATTGTGTACATATACCACATACTCATAATTCATTTCTTATCAGACACCAGAATGATTCCATATTTCAGCTATTGTACTGAATGCAGCAATAAATAATAGTGTGCATATATCCCCTTGAGAGTATTTTTTAAGTCCTGGGGACAGATGCCCAAAAGTGGAATTTCTATGGCAGTTCTATGACAGTTCCATTATAAGTATACTGAAAATTCTCATTACTGTTTTCCACAGGGGTTGTACCAGGTAACATTTCCACCAGCAATGAATAAGAGTCCTTTTTCACACATCCTTGCCAACACAGATTGTTCCTATTTTTGATATGTACCATTCTTACTGGTTTGAAATGGTATCTCACTGTCATCTTGATTTGGATTTCCTTGATAAGTGATGCTGAGCATTTTTATGTGTCTACTAACCATCCATTGTCTTCCTCTAAGCATGTTTATTCACTTCATCTCCCTGTTTGTTGGTAGTTTCTTTTTAATTTTCCTTTTTGTTAATATTCATATTTTATATATACTGGATCTCAAAACTTTATCTGATATGTTGAATGCAAATATTTTTCCCATTCAGTTAGCTTTTAGTTTAAGCCCATGGGTTTTTTTGTTTGTTTGTTTATGCAATATAGGAGTTCTTTAACTTTTTGTGTAGTCCAATTTGCATATTTTTATTTTGTTGCCTATGACAGTGGTATCAGATCATTTTAAGGCAACTCCCAGCTCCAAGTCTTAAAGTTTTCTCCTTAATTTTCTTTCAACATAGTTTAAAGTTTCTGGTTGGATCTCAAGGTCTTTGATCCACTTTCAGTTGACTTTTATTGTGAGGTGTAAGTTGCA
>JAJIBD010016385.1:0-13000 GCA_021461705.1 Cryptotis parvus | reverse complement strand
TTAGAGGATTGAACTTTTAGCCCCACCCTCAGACCTGGGTGGAGAGAAGGACTTGAGGTTGAATTAATACCAAGAGCCAATGATTCAATCAGTCATGCCTATGTAGTGAAGCTTCCTTTCAAACCAAAAAGAAAAGTTTTTTGATGAACACTCAGAGACGTTAGAAGGGTTGTGCATTGGAGAGAGCATGGAAGCTTCATAAGCCTTCCCACATACTGCCCTGTGCATCTCTTTATAAGACTGTGCATATCCTTTGAAATATATTTTGAACTATTGGCAACAATAAATCTGTTTTAATGGGTTCTTCAAATCTATCAAATTATAAAGCCTAAAGCGGAGTAGTGGGAAATTACAATTTTTAGCTGAGCCAGACAGAAAATGGGTAGAATATTTAGCCATTAACATTTGGGTTTTTCCTAACTCTGGTTAATATCAGAACTGAACTGAACTGTAGGATAACAAATTGGACAGTCCAAAATTGGATAATGTAATTATACACATGAAACTCCTGCATTAAATAGTAAGTCATGATGCCTCCACAAAAACTGGAGGAAAGCCCTTCCCTTCATTCCCCACCCCCTCAATGACCCAGTGGTTGCCCCTATGAACTGTGCAGATGCCATTCACCACCTACCATGAACCAGGTCTTATGAGTAACTCTCAGGGAGACTGACCAAAGGCAGCTCCTTCCAGAAGCCATTTTAACATAACAACCCAGTTCAATATCAGATCTTTACCAAAACCTTTCCCACACACATATATATATATATATATATATATATATATATATATATATATATATATATATGTTGAAATGATCAATGTGATTGCAGCTGACTAGGGGTGGGTGGGAGGCTGTGGTCTTTGGTCGTGACTGGTGGGGGACTGGTGTTGAACAATGAATGCTTGTGAGAACTGTGCTGTGAAGAAAAAGTGTAATTTGTAAGTCACAGTGTTTTAATAAAGTTTAAAATTAAAATAGCAAGAAAAAAAACTGGAGGAAAAATTGGACAGTATGAAAAACAAGTAACACAGGTTTGGTATCAGATGTGTTGAGTGTGACAGTAAAGGAAAAGAGTTAATTTGCCCAGGCCCATTTAGAGGTGCTATCCAGCTAAGTGATTTTATGAATCATAATATAACATTTCTTTAAAATATCATTACAATAAACTTTATGCAGCTAGAATATCAATACACACAGTATTTATACTGCCTTCTATCTTTAATGTTAGGTACAAAGATTAACATTTCTAAGAATCATTTTATGAAAACTGGTCACTTTGGACACATACCAAAAAAAGGTGTCAGGAAAGGAATGCAAATGAAGTTTTAAAGTTTACATTCATTTGAATTTGTTGGAGGGATAACTGTCAAACTAGCTGTGGAGAAAAAAAAATGTCAAGAAACAAAAGATACTTGTGAAATTCCTCTAGTGTCAAGACGGAAACAGAATTATATACAAAAAACATTTAGTTTAATATTTCAGAGTATACTTGTCTATTATTACAAATTCATATTGTGATTCAATTTTCATTTGTTAGATGAAATTGAAGTCTATATATATTTTATTTTCTTTGTAAAAAGACCAATTTAGTTTCAAGCAATCTAAGCCCTCAGTTTTCTCACCGGGCATCTGGAGTAAATCCTACTCTCCAGGAGACTCATTTTCTTCATCTTAATTTAAAATGCCCTGTAAAGATCTTTATTATTTAGAACTTACTCCATTACCAAATAACCTGTTTTAGGGCTTTAAGATACAGAGAGTAATGTGTACTAGTATTAAATAAGTATATATTTTTGGTTATTGTTCTAGGGCTACATTTGCAATCCTCAGGACTTACTTCCCGCTCTGCACTCAGGAATCACTCCTGTTGGGTTTGGAATTCCATATGGAATTCTGGAAATCTAACTTGGGTCAGCCACATGCAAATCAAATGCCCTACCTGCTGTACTATCACTCAGGCCCCCAAAATATCTGACCTGTTTCTTTGTCCCTGGGCAGAACTTCTTGGCAATAGATTTTTTAAAATTCCATCTTAGGCTATCTTGTTAAAGTTTTGAATTTAAAAAATTTTGTTAAAATTTTTTAAAATTTATTTTCATTATGCCAGATATAGTCTACTGTCAAAAGCACTGCTATATACTCAAAATATTTGAAATAGGAACAAAGTTTGCAAAAATAAAAAGAAAATGAATAAGCTTAGTATATCCCAAAGGTAAATGTTCAGTTCCAAATATAATTACACAAATAGCTTGAGTTTAATAACAATAATTCTATTAATAATAACAACCTCATCAAATAGAATGAAAATTAATTAGAATCCTGCATTGGGGAAAAAACCAAACAAAAAGTGCATATTAGTCCAACATGTGGATATGAGTAATATATGAGCATTCTAGAACCAGCAACGGTATACTCTACACTGAGCCACATCCCTAGCTCCAGAGCCAACAGCATTATGAAATATGATATATGTGTACAACTAAATGACTTAATAAAGTCAGAGAGAGGAGTCAATACACTGTGAGGCCACCAAAGAGTATGCCCCAATATGCCCATTTTATTCATGTTAATCTTTTGGGCACTCTTTGAACAGGAAGTGAGTTTGCTTATGTGTCCCCATAAATGAAGAAAACAAAAGCAGTGAGAGCAAAGAACAAGGTCTTAGAAAATAGAATGCTTCACGATTGGTATGTCATCCTTGCACAGGAGCCATGCTTATCTCTGTCTGCTTCCAGTTTTAGTACATATGCTGCCAGCGCGAGCATGAGAACTCGGTCGCCAGTTCAAATATATGTGGTATCAGTTTCAGTAATGTTTGGCACATACTCATATGTAGAAGACTCATTCGTGGTGAAGAGTCTCTAGAATTGTTCTATTCACATTCAAAGTGGCAAGATTTAATTACACATATAATTCTTGCAATCTTTCAATATTTTCCAGGTTTTAGAAAGAATTTTCCAAAGGTTTAACTGTATGGTAGGGCTCTAGGTGCCACTTCATAGTGAAGTCATTTGTTAAATGATGAACCCTCTTAACAAGGTTATTCTGAGAAGAAAAAAAAAGACTATTCATAAATTGTTTGATAAAATTTAAAAAGAACAAATTACAAGTAAAATTAAAACTCTAAATTTAATTCAATACAATATTTCTTTTGGCTGAATGTAGTTGAAAATTCTATTGCTTTGTTTAAAAACACATTATAAAAATTATATCAAATGTTAAAAGCTATAAGAATAATTTTTAATGAGTTGTGTTATATAAACCATCCATCTTAAGAAACGGAGCATTGTAAATGACTTTACAGCCTCCTGATCATCTGTTCCCATAACTATCCGAGTTTTGTGCTAATCAAGTCCTTGCTTTTTTTTATAGCATTTGTACATTTACATGTATTCATAGAGTCAGTATTCCTTTGTCCACCTCTGTACCAGTATCTATCCATACACATTTTTGTGGGGCGGGAAATGCTCAGGTGTTACATCTGGCTCTGTACTCAAGAATTACTCCTGGTGGTGCTCAGGAGTATGGGACTGAGTACTGGAGAGATCAAACCCAGGTTGGCCATGTGCAAGGCAAGTACCCTACTCACTGTACTATCTCTCCAGTCCTATCCATAAATATATTCATTTATTTTCCAACTATTCATTTTCCACTTTATATAAGTAAAATATGTTATATGTATATATAACTTCAACTTCTCCAGTATATTTCTTGGGATAATTTATTGACATTACTATTTAATATTTCACATAATCCCCAAGGTTAAAGAGATGCATAAAATCTATTTAAAACATGTATCAGGAGGTTTTGTCAAAAGTGGAAATTATCACAAACTTGTGTGGGAGTCAGAGGCTAGGTAAAACAGAAAATGGAACAGCGTGCTAACAATTGTCGAAATTACTAATACCAACCTAGAACTGAGCATTAAATACAGGCAAAAAGATACACATGACAGCCCTTTAATGTATGTTCTGTAATCCACAACCTGGAAGGGAAGGAAAGAAAGAGAGAGAGAGAAAGAGAAAGAAATAAAGAAACTGCCATGGAGGCGGGCTGGGGGAGAGTGGAGGGAACTGAGGACATTGGTGGTGGGAGATGGGCACTGGTGGAGGGATGGGTGCTGGAACACTGTATGACCAAAGCCCAAATATGAACATCTTTGTAATTGTACATCTCACGGTGGTATAATAAAATACTTATAAAAAATATATTTAAAACAAAAAAAGTGAAGCAGAGAAAAGACATTAAACAGTAAAGCTGGAACACTATGTAAGAAGAGAAGAGTGAAGTCAATTAATACCTGAGGCAGAGTTTTATAACAGAAGCTCTTTTTAAGTAAAAAAAAAAATCTCTACAGTTCTAGAAACATTGTTAATGCTTTAAAATGAACATAACACAGCTGATATTTTAAATTTTTATATTATAGGGCACACTATATGGAAGGGTACTGATGGTACAAAATGTTTTTACTAATACTGAAATATCTTTCTTAAAAGGAAAACAAGAATGAATTAAAGGAAGGATAAAAGACCTATTTCACTCAGAGAAACTTGAAAGTCTAATTAAGTAAGATGATGCCTTAAATAGGTAGTTAGTCTGATACTAATTAATCCAAATATAACATTCACCTGAGCAAGTGGTGGAAGAATCTCCGTGCATATTTGCTGATTTGGTCTCTATATTTCATTATAGTTGCATCCAGGAGTGGTCTTGTTGGAACATAGAAGGTTCCAAGGCTTGCCTCAAGCTGTGCTGTGGAATTCAAACATAGCAGCAGCTAAAACAAGTGAAACTCCTTCAATTACAACAGAATACTCATGTTTGCAGTCAGTCAGGTTTTGCAAACTTGGATGAAATGTGAGCTTGTTGCAGGAAAGATGAAATTAAAATATGACAGCTGGTACAAAAACAAACCTGTGTATAAACTTTCACTTGAGGCAAAGCTGACAATGACTCTGAGCAACAAAAAGCTGTCAAAACTGAAGAAATCCATAATGAACCAACCTCTCACCACAAACGGATAATTAAAACAGTGACTCATCAAAGTAACACAGTTTGAACTAGTATTTCCAGTAAAATCAACTCTGTGTGCTCAACATTTACTCTCTTTTGAAGAAAGGAGAAATCTATCTGCATTGGAAACTGAAATCAGCGTTACATATATTTTTTAAAATAATGCAAATAAAAATAGTGCTATCAAGTGATAATATCTCTTACAACTTTTTAAAACACAGTGCAAGTCCCTGTACCTTCTCTAAATCCTGTTCTAAACAAGATTATAGGTTTTGTTAAAGTGTGAAAGCTAACACCCCTGAGAGGGATATATGTTAATCTACTATGGGTCAGCTGACACCTTCCTAAGAGAGAAGGATCGGAGAGCAGCTTTTGATAAACCTGGTTAGAGGGCTAGATTAAAAAGAAAAGCATATTCTGCCTGCTTCACAATTTTACCAGGATATGCTGATGGGTTTGTGTTTCTCCTCAGAAACACCTGGAGGTTAAATAATTACTGGAATGGTGAGACTAAGTGTATGTCTCAGAACACTATGGTTCACAGTAAGACACTACTGATTTTTATGCTTCTTGCCCTTGGTTGAATAAAAATATTTCTATTTAACAAAACTCTTTCGTTTTAGGCATACCTGGGTTCAAAAGTATTAAATACCTCATCAGAGTAATTGCTATGGACTTGGCTAAGCTGTTAGTAATTTCTTTTTTTTAATCTCAAATCTAGACAGTAAAGTAAGATGAACTTTAGTGGTATTTTCTTTCAAAGCAGCAGTCAATTTAGATTAAAATGGAGTGCAGCAATGCTATTGTGAAAATAAGCCAGATTCTCTTGCCATTGCTTGTTTTCTTGACAGCATGTTTCTCGTACATCTGAAATGTTCGGGCCTATGTGGAATACTTGTAACTCCCAACACAGTTATAGATTCATTAGATAGCCCAGCTTGATGTTTAAGGAAGAAGTGAAGATCTCAAAGATAACCACAATACAGTTACAAATAAAAGAGCTCACTGGGTTCCACTAATAAAAGAAAAACAAATTACCATGCCAAATACAGAATAAATCTCAACAGAAAAGAACTCTGAATGTTTCAGAAATGTGTTTTGTAGTTACATGGGGGTGGGATGCATGTATCTACTTAAAATGTGCATATTCTGATAACCCAGCATCAAGCAAATGTGTTATTTTAATAGCCTAGTTTCAAACAAGTTTTTTTTTATTTCCCTCTCTTCCAAAATGGATCCTTGAAAATATCCTTTATTAAAGCAAGACTCTGAAAAATGTCCACTTGTGAATTCCCTAATAATATTTTTTAATATAGTATTGTACAATGCGAATTCACTAAAGTAAGAAATTTCACACTGTTCAGAGTCAATAGTTTTAATTTTCCATGTTTCTATTTCAGTCATAAATTTAGTATCTCCGATATGCATTGAGGGTACTATATCAATTTTCTTTGTCACATTGCATCTTCATTTTTTTTTCAACTGGTTACAAATCTTGAGAGCATATATAAACAAAGAAATGTATTACTTAAGATAACTCTGCAGGAAAATATTACTCTGCAGTATTACTAATACCCTAAAAATTCAGAGCTATACCCTACTTTTTTGTTTTTCTCATTGAGTATAAGAACACATTATTCATTGAGTGCTCACTATGGGTCAAGCACTGTGCTAGATATGTTTTCACTAAAGAAATACTGAATCTCCATAGAAGGGTTGGATTACTTCCAAAAAGCACATTCAATTAACATTAATATTTATTGTAGGCCTCTTAGGAGTTGGGCCAAGTTCCATGATGCAAACTTGAATGAACATGTTCTTACTGATTCTTCTCTAAAATAACTAAAAAGAAGGTTGTACACAGAAGTCTTGCTAAACAACTTGTCATTTACTTTAGAAACATAATAAAATGGTATAATAGACTCTATGAATATGCAAAGAAAATGGCAGGGGGATATACCCTCTCAAAAAAATCATTAACAATTTTCTTGTCTTCCTTAACTTGCTTAAACTATCCAGGGAACAAAAAGCTATGATTTCCCACCATTAGTGTCAATATTTATTGGCAAAATTTGAAATAATGATGCAAATGCATGAATGTTTAGATAAATTTTATAGCAAGTAAATAAATAACTCTCAATAAAATATAAATTTGGCATCTGGAAAATAATTCTTTGCTATAATCTCATGAGAGAACAAACACATTTTTATTTTTCTTTTAAAAAAGTTGTCATATCTCCTTTGATAAGAAGGGAAAGGTATATCAGAACTACGAGTTAGAATGAAAGCTGATTCGCAATACACATACACACACACACACATGGCTAATTAAGGACTGTTGTCTAGACAAAGAACTTGGGGTGTGAGAGAAAAAATATTGATGTCTAAAAGAAGAAATAGGGACCTTTGTTTGGGGTCTTTTGTCTACCAAACTCTGGAGAGTACATGAAATTCTTGATCAAAGATTGAAATCTGAGTAGTTCCACGCATGAACATAGAGAGAAATGTACAATGACTGCATTGTGAGTCCCAACACAGGTATATACAAAAAGTTCTTTAAGTTGACATATACTATACAGTAAATACCATATGTGAAGTTACTTGATATCTAATCTTGTCAGTTTTAGCACAGCGTCAAATTTGTGTTTATGTGTGTGTGCATACGTGTACATGTGAGTCAGAAAAATACTAAGGATCAAACCTTATACATGCAAGACATGCATTCTATTATGCATATCTCATCCTTAACACTCTTTTAAACATCATTAAAATTATAAAAATTCTAAAAATAATCTGATCCATTAAAACATATTTATATACACTTTTTATAAAATATAAAGTACAACTGCAAGTCTAACCTTCTCTTTCTGAAGTAAGCTTCTGTCTAAGAAGATGATTGACTATGGCGCTCATGCTGATGAGACACTGGTGACCCATAGTGTCCCAGCTCATGCTGCTCAGGATGTTTATTGCTTCATAGATCTCATCACAGCTAACATACTGGAAGATGATGTCTACCAGGCTCAGCTGTCCTTGGGTGAAGACACCTGCCACATACAAAAGAGGAAAATCAAGTACTCCTCTTAAAATAAAGGGAAGAAACAAAAAACCTTTCTATAAAGGGAAATCAGCAACAGCTACTTACAAAATGGCTTGAAATCTGTGCTTTGGGAGAATGCTGTTTTATGGTTAAATAACCTATAATCCATAAAATAATTATTGATTATATCGGTAATTCAGAACATATTAACAAAATTGCAGTGCACACAGGCAAGTTGCTTAGGAAAAAAGTAAATGAGTAAATATGACAAAATATTTTAGGTGATGTGGTATCTAAAATTTGCCAGTGTGGTAGCCTCTCCCCCCTTTCTTTTTGACTTGTTTGTTTTGGGGCCACACCCAGTAGTGCTCAGGGCTTTCTCCTGGTGCTCAGAGATCACTTCTCCTCCGGACTCAGGGGCCATATGGGTGCTGGGGATCAAACTGCAAAGCAAATGTCCTACCCACGTACTTTTGCTCCTGCACCATAGCAGCCCATTTTTAAATTAAAAAAATTCTTTTTATTATACCACCATCAGATACACAATTACAAAGATGTTCATGTTTGGGTTTTAGTCATACAACGTTCCAGCACCGATCCCTCTACCAGTGCCCATTTCTCACCACCAAAGTCCCCCCTCCCGGGCTGCCTCTATGACAGGCACTTTGCCTCCTCTCTCTCCTCTCTCCTCTCTCTCTCTTTCTCTCTCCCTTCTCTTACACATTGTGGCTTGCAATACATACATTTAGAGGTTATCATGAATATCCCTTTGCCTACATTCAATGCTCAGTTCTAGGCTGGTATTATCATTTCCAAAAATTATTAGAACACTGTTCCTATCTGTCTTACCTAAACTCTAGCAGCCCAATTTTTATCTAACAATTGTTTAGGGCTCTGTTATACATTTAAAGAGATGGTTTTGATAGAAACAAAATTTTTTGGGGGGGAGCAAGGAAATTGTTTTTATTTTTTTTTGTTTTTGGTAACTCCCAGCAGTGCTCAGGGGTTACTTCTGGCTCTGTACACAAAGATCATTTCTGTCAGGCATGGGGGACATATGGGAGGCGGAGGATCAAACATGGGTTGATCACATGCAAGGCAAGGGCCTTGACTGTTGTACTATCTCTCCTGCTCTGAGCACTTTTCATATGTATTTTTATTGAAGTAGCATAGTTTTATGATAATACTAAAGAAATAGTTTAATACCAGAAGTACTGCTATTAAGTTGGTAAATCCTGCCACCAGTGTGCAAAGATCCCTCCACCTAGACCCACATCCCTTCCTCCTCCCATCTCTTAGCCTCCTCGATTCCCAATTCTGTTAATCATGTCTCAGTGTTTGCTTCCACTGAGGATTATCTCTTCTCTTTCTTGGAAGCAAAAATTCTTATTTTCCAGCACAACTGGGTCTGAGTTGTAACTAATCTTCATCCCTATGGGTGGAAGGAAAGAGAAAAAGAGGGGAAGAAAGCAGAGAGTGGGGATAGAGAGATAGAGAGAGAGAGAAGGAAGGAGGGAGAGAGGAAAAGGGAGAGTGGGCAAATTCTAATTTTTTATCTTAAAAGAAGAGAAGTAAGCATTGGTACATCTACACAATGGAATACTATGCAGCTATTAGGAAAAATAAAGTTATAAAATTTGCCTATAAATAGATGGACATGGAGAAGATTATGTTGAGCGAAATTAGCCAGAAGGAGAGAGACAGACACAGAATGACTGCATTTATCTGCATAACATAAATATATATGTACATATTAAGATACCAATATCCAAGGTCAAGTGAAACATATATCAGGAGGTCTTGTCAAAGGTGGAAATTATCACAAATGTGTGGGAGTCAGAGGCTAGGTAAGACAGAAAATGGAACAGTGTGCTAACAATTGTCGAGGGTACTAATGCCAACATAGAACTGAGCATTAAATAGAGGCAAAAAGATACACATGACAACCCTTTAATGTATTATCTGTAATCCATAGTCTGGAGGGGAAGGAAAAGAGAAAGAGAGAGAAACGGAAAGAAATAAAGAACCTGCCATGGAGCTGGGCTGGGGGAGGGGGAGGGAACTGGGGACGTTGGTGGTGGGAGACGGGCACCGGTGGCGGGATGGGTGCTGGAACACTGTATGACCAAAACCCAAATATGAACTTTTAATTGTATATCTTTGTAATTGTAAAAATAAAAAATTAAAAAAAAAGGAAGAGAAGTGTAAGAAAGGAATCTTCTATTGTAATTTGGCTTTATTAACTTTTAAATATAATTGCTCTTGCTTGAAAATAATAAATTCTATTTAAGTAAATTATACTATGGCTTATATCTTTTTTTAAGTCTTTAAAATAGACTGGCTATACAATTCTTTTTTCTCAATATTTATTGATTTGTGAGAAAGTATGAAACTCTAATTGCAAATACTGTAAAGATAAATAAGAAAATGCATGTGGGGAGAGGGTGGCATAGCTAGGGAGTCTTGATCAGCCCGCCTGGGAAGGACTATAAGGAAAACCTGTCGGCAGAGATGCTCCCAGAGGGGCATGGGTTTGAGGATGGCCAGTCCCAAAGAGCTCCAGCAGCTGAAAACCTCCACACTCCACTACTGCCACCATACTCAAGATTGCACTTCACTGGTTGGATGAGCCACACCATGAATTAATCCATGGGTGGATTGCGACTGAAAATCTTCAGGCTCCCGTGGAGTTGGGGATGGACTCTCCCCCACCATTTCCCCTGCTCTTCCAGATGTCCAGGACGTGGCGTCCATGCCATTTTTATCATCCAGTTACAATCCTTGTAATTCCTGGAACGAGATATCTCAAACTCTAGTAATCTCATATACCAAGCAGCACACCACATTTAATAGATGTAAATATAAGATAACCAATAACAAAATATACAATCATAATACTTATCCTGTAACAATGTATCAGGCTTAATGAAACAATAGCTCCATGTTGGGATTGAACAATCTTCATTAACTTTCTTCTAAGAAAATATTTCTTGACCTTTTAAAGCAAATTAGCTATAATAAGCAATATAAAATAAGTTATTGAGGATTTGCTTGGGGCACACCTAAGAGTGGTCGGGAAAATTGTAAATAATTGTGATCAGAAGTTGCAATGCTGGTGGGATTGGGGTTGAATATTGAACATTTGTAAGAAATTAAACTGATTAGAAGCCCACTAAATTTCACAAGTTCAATAAGTGAAGGCAATGAAACAGATGGTCCAAACGCACATAATAGCTCAGTAAAAAGGTCCTGACTTTTAGCAACACCATTATGAGATACATGCATTAATAAGCAATATAATTAGTGAATGCTAAGTGAGCAGGCATGTGGGTGGGTGGGAAAAAGAAGGTCTTTGGTGGCAGTAAGGGAACTTTGGTGGTGGGACTGGTATTGGAATATTGACTATTTGAAACAACTGTACTGTGAACAACTTTGTAAATCATGGTGTTTAAAAAGGAAAAAAAGAAAATGCATGTAAAATTACTTTGTAAGCTGGAAACTATATTGTCCATAGAAACAGCACAGTTTTAGAGCTCTTGCCTTGAAAGAGCATAGTCATAAATTAGAAATCCTCACGTCCTCAGTGCACCCAGTGAAGTCCCAGCAGCTCTGCTCTTTCAGCTCAGCAGCCCTACCTACTGTCTATGATGCCTGATGCCACACAGATTTCCAATCACACCACAGCCAGGAGTGTGGAAACATCACCAAAAAAAAAAAAAAAGAAGAAGAAGAAAATATGATCCAGGTGAGCACCACAACGAAACAGAAATGAGTGTTACAGCAAGGAAATGCAGAGCACTACAACCATAATCTGTGTGCCTAAACAAATGATGCAAGCCTCAGCAAGCACGTGTACAGGAACTACAACCAAAGGAATCATACCTTGGTGACTACTGTGACCTAAGGTGTGATCCATGGTGAGTTCCACAACAAAGATAAATATGTGCGTACCAAAGCCAGAACTATGTGGCCCAAATCATCACAGCAGCAGCAAAGAAAAAGGCAAAAGGTGAGAGAGAACATATTTTAAAAGACCTAGAAAGCATCTAAAATATTACTGTAATTCTTTCACTATTATCATCACTATCATCTCCAGAATTTAATTGAAATAGATATAGGTATTAAATATTTCAATTTAATTGAAATAGATATATATTTTTAAATTAAAAATTTTGGACCTTCTAAACAATGCTCAGGAGACCAGAAGATCACTCAAGGCAATTCTTAGCCAACTGAACTTGACGGCTGAATACAAGAGGCTGAGCATTAACACATATTGTGAATGTAGCTCATCCAACAGAGGCAAGCATGTCTGAGAACCTGGGTTAGATCAATACCACACACACACACACACACACACACACACACACACCTTAATTCATGAGATAGGATGCCAAAATCCATACTAACTCTGTAACATGAAAATGAAAATTTGTACTATATTTAACAGGACTCAACTTGATAGGGAATCTGAGGAATTGCCCTGACTCTACTAAGCAATAAAACTTTACTATTCTGTTTTGTGTTAGTAGAATCAATAAATGCTACTATCCAAAAGCTTTCATGAGTCTTCAGTCAAACACTGGAAGTTCCCATAAATCAGGGTGGTTTCTTGGCAATGGAAAATATGCATGGAAACTTTGCAGAAAGCAAAAGTATCTGTTCACTCTCTATATCCTAAGCAACAATTCTAAAAAGAAAGAATTTTATGTTGAAAATATTAATAGCAATTTATTCAATAAAATAAAAATTGAAATAGTCACTTATTCAATAATTAGAAATAAATAAAAACAGAAATACTAAGTTATTCAATAATAATTAATTCAAAGCTAATAGAGGAACTATATAAACCAGCCATGTGAATAAAAAAAGCCATGTGAAAGATACACATATACACACACTATATATATGTATATATATTTATGTATATATATATATATATA